>PVIY010042015.1:0-21245 GCA_004026745.1 Myrmecophaga tridactyla | reverse complement strand
GTTGGTCAATATGTCTATCTTTATGCCAGTATCAGGCTGTTTTGACCACAGAGGCTTTATAATAAACTTTAAAATAAAAAATTGTGAGACTTCCCACTTTGTTATTCTTTTCTAGGATGTTTTTGGCTATTTGAAGCCCCTTTCCCTTTCAAATAATTTGATGACTACCTTTTCCAACTCTGCAAACTAGGCTCTTGGAATTTTGATTGGTAGTGCATTGAATCTGTACATCAATTTGGGTAGAATTGACATCTTAATGGCATTTAGAAACTGGCCTCTGGTTAATCTTTCACATGGAAAGTGGCCCTGACTTGTGTTACTCAGCTTTGCCCGTGATGCTCATGAAGATCATTCCAAGGCGCTGAAAAGCTTCCAAGTCTCTTGCAACCATCACAGAGCTGATCTCTGGTTCTAGGCTATGAGTTCCTCAAGGGCATCCTCGTGTCCCAGAGTCTGGAACTTGCTAGATGAAGAGCAAAGATTTGGTAGATGTACATTTAAAAACTTATTTTAAGTATTTTCTAATCTTTTTGGTGGTTGGTTGGAAATTTATAGTTATATGTAATGGAGTGGAAAGGACAGTGTTTGCATTCCAAACCAGGCCTAAGCACTAAGAATTTGGGTAACCTTAGCAATTTATTTTTCTCTGGGCCTCAGTTTCCTCATTTGTAAAAATAACAGTGGGCTTTGGACTGGATTATCTCAGAGACACTTTTCAGTGAGGATGCTCTATGATTATAGATAGCAAATTAAATAACTACAGTGTCTAGTCCAATAGGTTAGCCTATTTTTTTAAACTATGACCACAAAGGAGAATGAACTGTAACAGAAACAACCAACAACCAACAACCTTTACATAGGTTCAAAGGCATTGATTTAATCTGGTTTATTGTGAATCCTCATTATTATTAATATAATGCAGTTTACAAACATAAATACATATTTCAATGCTAGACAGTTGAAAGAGAAAGAGAGGGAAAAAATAAGACTTTCTATCCTCTAGAGCTGTGCTGTCCAGTATGGTAGCCACCAGTCACATGTGACTATTGAGCTGGTGAAATGTGGCTTGTCCAAATTGAGATGTGTGAAAGTGCAAATTAGACATTGGATCTTGAAGATTTGGTATGAAAAACAAAGATAAAATATCATTAATAAGTTTTTATTGTTATATGTTCAAATGATAATATTTTGGATATATTAAATTCATTTAAAAATTAATTTTACCTGTTACTTTTTTTACCTGCTTTTTATGTCTTAAAATATGGCTATTAAAAAGTTAAAATTATATATTTAGTTAATTATATTTCTATTGGACAGTAGAAATATAAATATAATGTAACTGCTGCTCTAGAAAGGTCTAGAATTGGAGATAGGGAACAATGATGAGAACGAACAGCAAAAAACTGGTGAAAGTACAGAGAAGATTCACTATTTGTATTATTTAAATGACAATCTCTTTGCTTTACGTTCCAATAAACTTAGTAACTACTGATTTTAAAAATGTGAAATTTGTTCTCTCCTAGGAAAATGGTTTTGTAAAGAAATTTGAACCCAAATCTGGCTGGCTGACTTTTCTGGAAGTTACAGGAAAGGTCTGTGAAATGTTATCTCTCCTGAAGCAATACTGTTGACCAAAAAGGACAATCCACATTGTGAAACCTGTGTAATTTGTGGCTCCTGCGAGAACTATTGCCAACACTTACTTCTACTTTTTAAACAAACAACTCTGATGATATGACTTGACTTTCCAGAATTACAGGAATGTTGTCCCCAATTTAATGAATAAACTTCACATATTTGTCTTTATATGTAACTTGCGTTCTTTTTTTTTCTGTCTGGAAGTCTGGTGAAAGAGTAAAGATCAATATGTGGGACAGGTATTGGCGTCTTTTCTGACCCATGGCAGACTCCTTCTTAAGGGTATGCGCATTACTGAAAAATTGTTTGCTATGTCACATGGCTAGGCTGCAGAGTGGGTGATGTCTACTCCCCTCGCCCCTCTCAACTCTTTGCCTTCTCTAGTTCCCAGTGCTTCTGGCTGCTGCAAGTCTTCCACTGATGCTCCTTTCACCACCTTCTCTCCCTGGTCTGTCTTTTGGGGTGATGATAAGGCAACTGGATATACAGGATATTCTGGGCTAGTTTGAACAAAGACAGTTAGTTAAATAATTCAATGTTGAGCCACTGTTAAATTTTTTCTTTAAAAAATGTCACAAGTCAGAAAAATTATATCTTTTGTTAGACTCTGTCCTTCAGTTTTTAGGTCAGCAAATCTAATTAAAATATGAGAGCACGATATTTTAATTTAGAACTTCACATCCTTCCTTTTCCTCCCACAACACATTATCTACTCCCCTGGGGCTGGTGTTACCTTTTCTAGGAAGTTGAAGGTAGGTATAATAAAGAAACCAGAGCTCCTCCCTCTCAGGCCATGTGCATTTATTTCATCAGTTCTTTAGAGAAAAGATAGCTAACTTCCAACTGAGGTTCTTTCTTACATGGGAAGGCTCAGGGTAATCTCTGCTGGCCTTCTCTCCAGGCCTCTGGGTTCCAACAACTTTCCCCGGGGTGATTCCTTTCTGCATCTCCAAAGGGCTGGGCTGAGCTGCGAGCGCTGAGATGAGATATGCTGAGCTGCTTGGGCTGTGCTACGTTGAGTCTCTCATTTAAGCACCAGCCAATTAAGTCAAACATCCTTCATTGCAGCAGGCACGCCTCCTAGCCGACTGCAGATGTAAATCAGCAACAGATGAGGTTCATGTACCATTGGCTCATGTCCACAGCAACAGAACTAGGTGCCTTCACTTGGCCAAGTTGACAACTGAATCTAACTACCACATAGGGGCAGGGTAGGATTCAGCAATTTTTTTCCCTCTTCCTGCCATGTTTCCAGCTTTCCCACACATACCCCAACTGCCTTAAATTTTAATTTTATTTAATCAGACCTACATGCTGTTAATGAATAGTTATTAATGGACATGTATCAGGAAGTATGCATATGGGTATGGCTACCTGGAATACACTTGCAGAAGAAACCATAAACCTGGCATTTCTACTATACTTACCTCTAACAGAGCAATATCGAGAAATCAGTAACCAGTTTTGATTTGATCTGTGAACTAGACTTTCAACCTGCAGCTTGCTGTGTTTTGTTTATTACTCTACTTTTTTTTTAAGTTTTTATGAACCTCAGCTCTCATCTCACGCCAAACACAAAAATTAACTTGAAATAGATCATAGACTTGAGTGAAAGTTAAAACTATAAAACTTCTACAACAAAACATAATGGAAAATCTTCATATCCTTCAAATTGGTAAAGATTTTTTAGAAACATATAAGGCCTGAACCACACACAAAAATTATCTTCTCTGTTATACTCCTCCTTCTCTTTTGTTTTCTTTTTTTGTGAAAAATACATATATACACAAAAGCAATAAATTTCAAAGTACATCACAACAATGAGTTGTAGAACAGATTTCAGAGTTTGGTATGGGTCACAGTTCCATAATTTTAGGTTTTTACTTCTAGCTGCTCCAAGGTACCGGCGACTAAAAGAAATATTAATTAATGGTTCAGCACTCATACTCATTTGTTAAACCCTAACTTCTCTGTATAACTCTACCGTCACCTTTGATCTTTCTCCTACTCTTTAGGGGTATTCAGGCTATGCTCATTCTATCCTTTTCATGTTGAAAGGGGCTGTCAATAATATGGAATAGGGGGATGGAACTAGTTGATGTTCTGGAGAGGCTGGGCCCTCTGCATTTTAGGACTTACCTGGTCTAGGGACCATCTGGAGATTGCAGGATTCTGGAGAGTTACCCTAGGGCATGGAGCCTTTGTAGAATCTTATATATACCCTAGGTGTTCTACAGGATTGGCTGGAATGGTTCTGGTTGTGGGGTTTGGCAAGTTATGATAGGTAGCGATTTTGAACTGAAGCTTGCCTAACAGTGACATCCAGAGTAGTCTCTTGACTCTATTTGAACTCTCTCAGCCACTGATACCTTATTTGCTACACTTCTTTCGACCCTTTTTGTCAGGATGGCATTGTTGATCCCACAGTGCCAGGGCCAGACCCATCCTTGGGAGTCCTCTCCACGCCGCCAGGGAGACTTTCATCCCCGGATGTCATGTCCCACGTAGCGGGGAGGGCAATGATTACACTTGCAGAGTTGGGCTTAGAGAAACTGAGGCCACATCTGAGCAACAACAGAGGTCCTCCAGAAGTAACGCTTAGGCATGCCTATAGGTAGTCTAAGTTTCTCCGCTACCTACATAAGCTTCACAAGAGCAAGCCTCAAGATCAAAGGCTTTGCCTATTGATTTGGGTGACCCTAATGTTTGACACAGCATCTGGAGTTTCCCCGGTGGTTAAGTTTAATAGTTCTGTGTTTTTTCTCTCATCCCTCAAGGAACTTTGCCAATACTTTTTGATATCTGCTTAATATACACTGGGATGTATCCAGGCATTAACTACATTAACCTGTGAGGGATTAATGTCTCTCATTCTTATTCTGGGCTCCCTGTGTTTGGATTGTTTAAATGATTTATTCAGACAGGTTGAATTTGATTACATGCTACAGAAAATTTAGGGTTTGGACAAAATAAATCTTTCTTCCTTTGGTCTCAAAGAGTAGGTGAAATTCTAAAATTCAGACAATGTCTTCCTTACTCCTTGTATTCTGAATTACCTTAATCCCGACCGGATTGGCCAGGTAGTTATCTCTAAATACCAGGTTATACATATATAAAAGATTCAAAATCCAGAAATAACAATTACCACTCCGGACTAAATGTGACTGCTATAAGAACTTACAATCTAGGCCCCACTTTTCTTATAAGTATTTTCTAAATGAGATCATACAATATTTGCTGTTTTGTTTCTGGATTGTTTTGCCTCACCAAATGTTCCACAGGTTCATTCACATCGTTGCATGCCTCTCAACTTCCTTACCTTTTATAGCAGCAAAATGTTCGATTGTATGTATTCCTCATCATTCACCAATCTACTTCCCAATCAGTGCATTTTTTAGCCACCTCCAACTAATGAGCGTCATATATAACGCCCAAAGTCAACAGCCCATCAAAACTCTCAATTTTAGATAATGTCATTGCTCCCAAGAGAAAGATAACCAATAAACACACCCTCACCAATAGAAAATCCAAATCTCCCCTTAATTCTCATCCCTCTTTCTTTATTTACCCCTGGTGTTGTTGTGGTACTGTTAAATGTTTTCCTGTTAAACACAGCCCATAGTACGCAATAGCAGTTTCCCCCCATACCCCAACAGTATAGATTCTTTGTACAAGATTCATACCTTAGCAGTAATTCATACAAGAACTTATTTATATTTGTAGTGTTAATCAATGGGACACATGAGTCTATACAACCCCTTTCAATCATGTTCACCTTCAATATGGTAATATTACTTATAGACTCACTAGTGAACTGCCTTCACTTCTATCCCTCTACAATTAAGTTCAGCTTCATTAGCTAACTGCTCACCCATCTCAAACTTCCATGTAATTCCCTATATTCTGCATTATGCCTCTGATTTTACCTTTACCATGGTCATAAAAGTGGAATCATATCTTTTTGTGTTTGGCTTATTTCACTCAATATTATGTCCTCAAGTCCCACTCATCTTGTCATGTGCTTCAGGATGTCATATTGTCTTACAGCTGTATGATATTCCATCCTATATACATACCACATTTTGTTAATCCACTTGTCTGTTGATAGGCCCTTGGATTGTTTCCATCTTTTGGAGATTGACGATAGTGCTGCTATGAACATTCGTGTGCAAATGTCTGGGTCACTGCTTTCAGCTCTTTTGGGTATATACTGAGTAGTGGTATTACCGGGTCATAGGGCAACTCGATATTTAGTTTTCTGAGGAACCACCAGACTGTCTTCCATAGCAGCTGTGCCAGAGTATACATTCCTACCAGCAATGCATAAATGTCCCAATTTTTCCACATCCTCTCCAACATTTGTGGTATCCTGTTTGTTAATAGCAGCCATTCTCATAGGTGTGAGGTGGTATCTCACTGTAGCCTTGGTCTGCATTTCCCTCATAGCTAATGAAAATGAGCATTTCTTCATGTGCTTTTTAGCTATCTGTATTTGCTCTTCGGAAAAATGTCTTCATATCTTTACACATTTTATAATTGGGTTGTTTGTTCTTTTGTTGTTGAGTTGTATGATTTCTTTGTATATACTGGAAACCTTTGTCTGATTTATGATTTCCAAATATTTTCTCCCATCGAGTTGGGTCCTCTGCACTTTTTTGTCAAAGTCTTTTAAATACTTCCTGCCAAAGACGTTTACACATGCTGTTGTCTCTGCCTGGGGTGCTTCCCTGCCTCCTCATTTGGTTAATGCTTCCTTGTCCTTTAGCTCTCAGCTCAAAGGCCTCTTCTTCAGGGACACTTTCCCTAACTAGGTTAAGCTCCCTTATTACAGTTTCTCAAAACACCACCATCTCAGTTACAGTTCTATATCATATGATTTTTTAAAAAAATTCAACTTCCCCATCTGGGTAATTCATGATATCCTTTCAAGCAGTGGGGACGACCAAATCAATAGGCTGAGCCCTCAATCTTGGGGTTCACCCTATGAAACTTATTCCTGCACAGCATAGATGGTCTCTCTAAGACAACTCGGGAGGTAAACTCACTGCTCTCCCTTCCTACACGGGAAATGACTCCCAGGGTGTAAATCTTCCAGCAGCTCTGGGGATGATCATGATCCAGGACCTGGCATCACAGGGGTTGAGGAAGCCTTGACCACAAAGGGGCTCAAGAGAACGTGACAAGTTTTAGAGGCTGAGAGATTTCAAACAGAGTCGAGAGCTTCTCCTGGAGGTTATTCTTATGTATTATATAGATATCCCTTTTTAGTTTATGTTCTATTGGAGAGGCTGGTGGGAAGTACTTGAAACCGTGAGTCTGTGTTCCAGTAGTCTTGATTCTTGAAGATGATATACAGCTTTTACAATGTGATTGTGTGATTGTGAAAGCCTTGTGTCTGATGCTCCTTTTATCCAGGGTATGGAAAGATGAGCAAAAAAATATGGATAAAAAATAAATAAATAATAGGGGGGTAAGAGGTAAGGTAAATTGGGTAGATTGACATACTAGTGGTCAATAAGAGGGAGGGGTAACACGTATGGCATGTATGAGTTTTTTCTTTTTTCTCTTTCTTTCTTTGGAGTGATGCAAATGTTCTAAAATTGATCATGGTGATGAATACACAACTATGTGATAAATTTATGATAAAATTGATTTACACCATGTATGGAGTATATGTGTGTGAAGATTTGTCAATGAAAATATTTTAAAAATTATTGTGGTAACATTTATATAACATGACATTTGCCATTTTAACCTTTTTATGTGTCTAATTCAAGGGGCATTAATTACAATCACAATGTTCTACCACCATTGCCACCATCCATAAATCAAACTCTTAAGTCACTGCAAACAGAAACTCTGTACTCATTAGGCAATAACTCCCATTCTTCCCTCCCCTGTTAATAAATAGATATTTCATATAAGTGGAATAATACAATATTTGTCCTTTTGTGTCTGAGTACTTAAGTTAGAATAATGTTTTCAAGGTTCATCCATGTTGTAGCATGTATCATATATTGAATGATATTAAAATTGGTACGTTTCCCAATGACAGTAAGTTCTATGGAGGCACGAACCGTGGCTGTGTTTGTTCATGCTTTCATCTCTAGCACCTAGTTCAGAGCCTGGTATATAGTAAGAACTACATATTTGTTTAAAATATACACAAATGAGGATTAGTTGGCTTTTTTTTTTAATAAGTAAGAAGTATGCTACTTGACACCTTGCTCTCAGTAATAGTGAGGAGGACAGTAATGGCTATTGATTATTGGTTCTTTTCTATATGCTAGGAGCTTTAGGATATGTAATCTCCTTTAGCCTTCATGGCAACCTGCTGAAGTATATATTACCCCCATTTTATTGTTAAAGAAATAGGCTTACACCCAGGGAGAAACCTGCCCAAAGACATAGCTTTGGGTGGGTGGGTCAGGGGCAGAATTTAGACCCACATTGGACTCCAAAGCCCATGATCTTCCTCATTCCCCTGGTCACTCCTCACTGCAGCACTTCCTCCTGATCTTATGGTGTGTCCAGACTTGTCACTTCCTTCCCTGTTCCTTTCACAAGTTGAAACTGAGTATGAGGGCCAGCTGGATGGAACTTCTGTTTCCCCACTGATAACCAGGGTGTCACACTGGCCAGGCTGGTATCATCACACTCCCTCCTCTTTCTCCTTCACCTTTTGACATGTGTCCTTCCTGTAGGTTCACTTCCAACTTAAACTGTTGGGCACTATTTTGGATCTGGAACATTTTTGCAGAAGATGCCAATTTTCTGATGGAAATGTTGTTTTGTTCGATGTCACGGAAAACGAAAATAAAACAAACTCTCTTCTTTATAATTAGTAGCTCAGTGTGGCTATTTCTGCTTGAAGATGCTATTAGGGACACATCTTCAAGAGGGCACATGGTTAAATTATTTCTTCATGATTCATCTGCCTTATGACCAGAATTTTCAAGACAGCTAAGTCCAAGTCTGACTAAGTCTAGGACTAAGTCTGGAGGAATAATTCATTGCCTTAACAGAACAAATTTAACAGGCTTACATGAGAACCAAACCCATGACCAATGTTTTCCTAAAACATTTTAGAATTCAAGGCAGATGACTATTTTATTTAAACCACAGAATGTATATATAGGAACAATTTAGTTTGACAGACACTTGCAGCACAATTATTTTGACACAATTTAATTCCCACTGACCCTGCTTCCTATTTCACTGAGAACAGATGCAATTAGAACTTCTAAATGTCTTCCCACTCTATCTACCTATCTACCCTGCATCTACACATGCATATTTTCCTTCCCTCCTTTACTGTGACTAAATCGCCCTCAGGCTTGTACATTAGAGCTCGCTCCCTATTGCTTTTACAGGAATATCAGCTTCACTCTTCTGCATCACCCAATATCCCCCTCTTTAGTGAATCAGTCCTTTTAGCACACAACAATGCTGTAAATTTCTCTTGCTGTAAAAATAAACAAAAGTAAACAAAACACACACTTTCTTAGGCACTATCCTATTTTTATGCTCCTCATTCACAGAAAAACTCCTCAAAAGAGCTATCTATACTTGCTGTCTCCAATTATTCTCCTCTCATTTCCCCTTGAACCCTTATAAATCAAACTTTCGTCTTCTCCACTAATTTCAAAATGAATTCTCAGTCCTCAGCTTTTTTGACATGGTGGTATTTGACACAGCAGGTGACTCTTTTTATACATGGTTCTCCTATATCACTGGCCATTCTTTTTCTGTCTTCTTTGATGAATCTCCTCAAGTTAACCTCCTAACCCTAAATATTGTAGGGTCCCAGGCTGGTCCTTGGCTTTCTTTTCTTCCTTACCTATACTCACATTCTAGATATCTCATACAATCTTGTGACTATAAGAATCAGCCATATGCTGATGACTCCCAAATTCGTATCTCCAGTCAGACTTCATACCTGAAGTCCAGACTCATATACCCAACTGCTGACCTGACTTCTCTCTACGTGGATGTCTAATAAGCACACTAAACCACTCACTGTACCCAAATTCTGCCTGTCTGATCTTCACCACCCCTCAAGCCCATAACCCCTACATCCTTTACCATTTTAGTTAATGGCATCTCCATCTTTCCACCCACTCAGGCAAAAATCCTTAAACTCTGACTCTTCTCTGTCCCTCACACCTCATATGCAATCTATTGGGAAATATTATTTGGTTCTGCCATCAAAACATACCCAGGATTCAAGCACTTAGCCACACGAAACCTCTTGTCTAGGTTTTGTGATAGGCTCCTAACTGCCTTCATGCTTCGGCCTGTACCGCTCTATGCAGTTTATTCCCAACATTCATTCAGAGGGATCCTTTAAAATGTACGACAATGTATGTCACCTCTCTACTTAAAACTCTCCAGGGGTTCTGACTTTGCTCAAACCAAAAAAGCCAAAGTCCTTACAATGGCCTATGAGACGTTATACAAACTACCTCTCTTATGAACAGTTTGACCTCATCTCTGCCTTGTTCAAGTAACCCCCCTGTCATGCTATGCAAACTCTCTGTCCCCCAAGGCTGAAGCCTCTTTTGCTCCTCTGAGTCTCCTTTTCAGGATCTTGATTTTTGCCTTGGATAATATATGGCTCCCTAGGATAAAAAATTGAGGAAACAGGATATTGATGACTCTACTAGGAAGCCGATCCCACAGAGTTCTTTGGAGATTCAGATCCCTAATAAGCTTCACACTTCAAGTTGCAGGTACATATAAGTACAAGTGCTGGTACTCTGAAAAACACAATCCCTGATGGAAATGCAGAGTATAATTGCTGAACTATTATTATTCTCCAGGGTTTAGAGTTAATGAGGAAGACTCTTTCCCCTAAAGGAATCAAAGCTTTACTTAATTTGATGTTCCAGTTTGCTAGCTGCTGGGATGCAAGATACCAGAAACGGAATGGCTTTAAAAAGGGGAATTTAATAAGTTGCAAGGTTACAGTTCTAAGGCTGCAAAAATGTCCCAATTAAAACAAGTCTATAGAAATATTCAATCTCAGGCATCCAGGGAAAGAAACCTTGGTTCAAGAAGGCCAATAACGTTCAGGGCTTCTTCCTCATCTGGAAGGGCACACGGCAAACACAGCATCATCTGCTAGCTTTCTCTCCTGGCTTCCTGTTTCATGAAGCTCCCCAGGAGGCGTTTTCCTTCTTCATTTTCAAAAGTCGCTGGCTGGTGGACTCTCTGCTTCTTGCGTGGCTATGTCATTCTCTGCTCTCTCAGAATCTCTTCCTTTCTCCAAAATGTTTCCTCTTTTATAGGATTCCAGTAAACTAATCAAGACCCCACCTGGAATGGGTGGAGACACATCTCCACCTAATCCAATTTAACAACCACTCTTAATTGAATCACATCTCCAGGGAGATAATCTAATTGAAGTTTCAAACATACAATACTGAATAGGGATTAGAAGAAATGGCTGCCTTTAAAAAATAGGATTAGGATTAAAACATGGCTTTTTTAGAGTACATACATCCTTTCAAACTGGCACACTGGACAAGGCTTCTTTTATTGTTAAAGGATTCTTCCAGGGTACAAAGCCATCAGAGTAGCTATGGACACTGAGAAGGACAATGCTGTCAAAATCTAGCAGAGTTATCTGACCAATAGCCCCATCCCCTGCATAGCTGTGGGGTTGCCTCCACTAGTGATTTCTGACTGCTATTTATAGTGTCTTTCTGTCATCACCTGTGTTGATATCCAATCATCTGCTCAAACCAGAAATCTGGTTCCTGGGAGTCATCCTTGAACTTTCTTCTACTTCATTCCCCTTATTCAACCAAAAAATTTAAACAACTCATTGCAATTTTACTTCTTAAATATCTCTTAATCTATCCACTTCTCCTTTTCCTTAACTGCTACCCTATTCCAAGCTATCATTACTTCCTTCCTAAGCCACTGTTGGAGCCTTCTTACTGTTTTTTTCACATCCATTTCTGACCTCTCCCATTCCACCCCTCCCCCCAGCATATTCAGCTGAGCCAGTATATTAATCTTAAAATGTGCATGTGATGTCATCCCCTGCTTAAAATCCTTCAATAACTTTTCATTACTTTTAGAAGAAAAACTAGAATTCTAAAAAACTCTGTGTCACACCCCTCCCCACCTGAGCATGGAGTAGACTTAGTAAGTTGTTTTTAGAGAACAGACTATAGAAAGGGGAAAAAGAAAAGTAACTTTACTGTGGATATATGGGCAAGCACTACTTTGGGGTGGTGACCAGTGTTAACTTCACCAGGCAGAGATCATGCTGACAGCACGTGATGTGAGAAGGATCCTTCATCTCTGTGTATTTTTCCTCCAAATCCATAAACCCCTTTGACTCATGAGAAAACATGAGACAAACCGAAATTGAAGGATATTTTGCAAAACACCCTACAAGTACTTTTCAAAACAGCCTAGGTTATGAAATACAAGGAAAGGTCGACTGGAAGAGACTAAAAAGAAGTGACTACTAAATGCAGTGTGGTATCTGGATTGGATAAAAAAAGGACAACAGAAGAAAACCTTGGAGAATCTGAGTATCTGGTTCTTAGTTAGTAATAATGTACCACTGTTGGTTTCTTAGCTTTGACAAATGTAACCCAATAATGCAAGGTGTTAATATTAGGGGAAACTGGGTGAGGGGTATAGGAGAACTCTGTACTATCTTCGCAGCTTTTCTATAAATTTAAAATTATTCTAAAATAAAAGCTTATTAAACAAACAAACACACAAGTGGGGAAACAAAAATAACCCTTGGAACTTACTTCTTTAGTCTCATCTCATGCATCTTTCCTCCTGCCTCTTTGTGTCTTAGCCATTCTGGCCTTTTTTCATTTCCTCTGAAATCTCATGCTGTTTTTCTCTTTTGGGCCTCTGCACATACAGTCGTTTCTTCTCTCCAACCTTCTCACCTCCCTGTTCTCATTCACCCTGTCACCTAGTTAATGCTTACTCAGCCTTTAGATTTCAGCTGAAATGCCACTTCCTCAGGATGGGGGTGATGGTGAAGAGGAAGTAGAGGTCACTTGGCAAACCTCCTGATTTGTGTAAATTGAGACCACGCTCTCTGCAGGCTGACTGTATCATGGTTTGCATGGTAGTTTTATTTCTTCCTGCAAACTGGCATTTGGTTTATGTGTCATCTATGGCAGTGCGTCCCATACTATAATGTGGATATAAATCAACTGGGGATCGTGTTTAAAAAAAGTTCAGATTTTGTAGGTCTGGGGAGGGCCCAAGACTCTGCATTTGTAAGCACCCAGATAATACTGATGCTGTTGGTCCATGGACCACACTCAAAGTAGCAAGTATTGGTAAATGGATTCTATCTTGGAGTTCTGACGAAATTAAGTTTTAGGTCTATAAAGGTATGAATGAGATCATGGATACAAGTGAGTTCAGAGGATGTTTTAGCTTTGATGATAGAAACTCTGTCTTTGCCATTCCCTCTCCTAACTTGCCTTTTCCCCACATCCTTGTTGACGGAAGGTAAATGCGAATGGTGAGGACTTATAGGAATGGGTTATTGGGTTTTCCCTGGTGATACCATTACTATTTTTTTTTTAATTTCTAGAATGCATACCTACAACTTAGAGCTGAGGGAATCATTCTTTTCTGAATCCTCCCTAGTTTGTCATTTCACTCTTAAATATAATACTGTACTCCAGGTATGGTTTGATCAGGGAAGAGAACAATGGGCTTTCTTCTCTTGACCTGGAGTCTCATCAGCAGCCTGGGACTTCATTAGTTCAATGAGTTGCTCTCCCACCTAGCTGGCTTATCATGCTGGTGCACCCACTGCCTCAACAAGTGTCCTCCGAGCACCCACTACCTATCAGACCCTATGCTGAGCATTGAGGATACAGGAAACAATAAAACATGGTCCCAGTCTCATTATCTGTCAGGGGAACAAAACATAGCTGGCAAAACACTGTAGTGGCAGAAGAAGGGAGGCAGTTAAGTGTGGGATTAGAGATCTGTGGCTAGAATCCCATTTCTTCCACTTAGTAGTTATGTGATCTTAGACTAGATGCTTATGATTTCCAAACACGTTTCCTCGTTTGTAAAAATATGGTAATAATACCTATTTCATGGTTTGTTGTGAGAAATGTAGGAGAGTATATAAAAAACAGCATTGGGGCAGTGTGACGGTGGCTCAGTGGCAGAATTCTCGCCTGCCATGCCGGAGACCTAGGTTCAATTCCCAGTGCCTGCCCATGCAAAACAACAACAATATAAATCCTTAGCATTGTACCCGACACATAGTAAACTCAATAAATGGTAGTTAGCATTACAGGTAAGCTGTTCTCTCATACCTCAATTTTCCTCCATCTCATACTAACCAGACCTATGTTCAGTCCCAAGAACCAACTCATATTTTTCTGGGTGTGCAAAACAGACCACTGAATATTTTGTTAGCGAGAAAGCTGAGAGGGCTTACATCAAACCCACACAGTGTGCAGCTGAAAAATCCTCCTTAGACATTTTTGTTCTCTGAAACTCCCCTTCCTGGCTGTATTGCTTCCAGGAAATTTTCTGGCTCCCTCTCCCTTCCCCCAAATGCAGGGGAAACTAGCCTTGCTGGCTCTACAATTCTTTCTTCCCATTTGAGCCACTACCCTCCATCTCTTCCCTTTGAGGAACAACATAAAATCCTTTAATCATCTTATGGACAACAATTTAGAGACCATCTTTTTATTACCTTTGATTACTTTTGCTTTCACCTTCTATCCCAAGTAGTTTATGGAAGTATTTCTTCTCCTTTTACCTAGGAGAAGTTCTGGTAAATAAATGTTTCTCCATCTCAGTATGAGAGCAGTGGAATCAGCTATGCAAGCTCTGCTTTGGGGTGGTGGCCAATGTTAGCATCACTAGGGAGAAGTCATGCTGACAGCCTGTGATGTGAGGTATGGCCCAATTCAATTAGGATGGGTCTTTGTCCTAATTACAGAGGGATCCATGGAATGGCAAAGCACTGCGGGAGTAAGAGGTAAAAGCTGGAAAGGTAGTCCAGAACAGGCTGAGAGGAATCTAATACCCCATAATAAGATTTTTTATGGATGGCAGATTCTCAAGAGATAGTGGTATGATCAGATTTTTTTCTTTGTAGGGAAGCTAGGTTTGCAGTGGAATGACCAGATAGTAGGAGAGTGGCTAATGGTTGGGAGACCAATTAGGAGTCTGCTGGAATAAATGCTTTGTAAATGTTTGTTGAATTACGCTTGGGTCAACTAAAGTTCTATGTTTCTCAGAGAATGATTTCTCCTCCTATTCCATGCTTTCACAAAGTTACTCATTTTATTAATGTATTAGTTTCCTAGGGCTACTGTAACAAACGACCACAAATTGGGTGGCTTAAAACATCAGCAACGTGTTTTCTCACAGTAAGACTGAAATCAAGGTGTGGGCAGGGTTGGTTCTTTCTGCAGGCTCTGAGGGAGACTCTGTTCCATGCTTCCCTCCAAGCTTCTGGTGGCTTCCAGCAATCCTTGGTGTCCCCTGGCTTGTAGACACAAAAGCACCCTAACCTCTACTTCTGTCTTTACATGGGGTTCTCCCCTACGGGCCTTCCTTCTCTTCACATGACCTTCTAATAAGGGAACCAGACATTGGACTTAGCACCCAACCTCATCCAGTATGACTTCATCTTAACATTTGCAAAGACCCTCTTTGGTGGTTTGGAGCTATGTACCCCAAGAAAACATGTTCTTAAACTTAAGACATTCCTGTGGGTATGAACTCATTGGATGTAAGACCTTTTGATGAGGTTACTTCATTTAATTCAATTAGGATGGGTCTTCATCCTATTAATGGGGTCCTTTATAAACAGAATGAAATTCAGACAGAGACAGAGAGTCCACTGCCATGTGAACGAGGAGCCAAGGAACAACGATCACTGGCATCCAGCCCCAGAGTGCCACAGTCACTGGGGAGAAAGCGCCCCTTTGATCATGCTTTTTCCTAGCCTCAAAACTATAAGCCAATAAATTCCCATTGTTTAAGTCAATCCATTGCATGGTATTTGCTTCTGCAACCAGGAAAACTATGATTAAGGTCTTAATTTCTAACTAAGCTCACATTCTTGTTCTATTTCTAGCTAAGGTCACATTCTGAGGACATGAATTTTTGGGGAGCAGAATTCAACTCAGTACAATTAATTTATTTTATTTTTGACCTTTAATTTTGAAGTAATTTTAGCTTTACATAAAAATTGCAAAATAGTACAGATTTATCACATACCTTCGCATAGTTTCCACTAACGTAAATATCTTACATAATCACAGTACAATCACCAAAATGAGGAAATTAACATTAATACAATGCTATTATCCAATGTAGACCTTATCTGAATTTACCAGTTTTTCCACCAATGTTCTTTTCTTGATTGAGGACGCAATACAGATCCCATATTGCATTTAGATGTCTCCTGAGTCAC
The DNA here is from genome assembly GCA_004026745.1 of Myrmecophaga tridactyla. Taxonomy (NCBI): domain Eukaryota; kingdom Metazoa; phylum Chordata; class Mammalia; order Pilosa; family Myrmecophagidae; genus Myrmecophaga; species Myrmecophaga tridactyla. Next base: position 5,158 of record PVIY010042015.1, on the reverse strand, counting down.
CTGCAATCTGGGTCTTTGTCCTTCTTGACCTTGACAGTTTTGAAGGACATTGGTTAGGTATTTTGTAGAGTATCTCTTAATTAGGGCTTTATGTTTTTTCATGATTAGACTGAGGTTATACAACCTTCTCAATGCATCTTACCATGGAGTATATCTGTCTTACTACTGGCAATGCTAACATTGATTACTTGATTAAGGTGGTATCTTTTGAGTTTCCTCAATGTTAAGTATCTTCTGGAGAGATAAGAGAATACAAAAATGTCTTGTTTCTTATCATTCTTTTGCCTAATTTTACCATCAACTGATAGCTCCAGTGCAGTAATTATAACTGCAATGCTTACTTTACAGTTTCTATTATTCCTTCCATATTCATTAATTGGAAATAATTAATAAGAAAGTGTGTCCCTTCTCTCCCATTAATCAACCGATTGATTGACTGAACTATTCATGACAGTGTGGACTAATTGATATTTATTTTAGGGGTTATCCTGTCAGACTATCATTATTTTGTTGCTCAAATCGTCCCAGCTTCGCCCACTGGGAACTCCAATTTGGCTCCTGTGTCCCTTTTCACACGCCCTCTTCCTTTCTGAGCACCTCTTTAGTTTGCGGCACACACCACAAGGATGTTCATCCTGTATTTATCCTGTACCAAATCTAGAACCAACCAATTCTCCAAGAAGCGCTGATTCTTCTCATTGGAGAATGATATTTAGAAAACGATCTGGGTGCTAAATTTCATAGCTACTGGTGTTCCATTGCTTCTAGCCCCTTTTAGAAACAGAGCAAGGAAATAATTTTACTTATATGAGCACATATCTATATTTCTATTATCTGTCAATCTGTATATATATTAAAAACGATTAGTTCATACTGATATCTCTGATTCTAACCCAACACCACAAGTTTCATTCCAGTATCTCCCCTTTTCTTATTTGTAATTTGTTTCTCCAATAGGGAAAAACTAGGCTCACATTGTCCACAATACGTTTATTTATTTGGTCAGTTCTAATTTAAACATAAAGCAGCTTTTCAATGGCTAATTTATACCCTTTTGAAAACGAAATTTACCAATTAGAGTATATTTATAAAAAGTCATTTTTGTCTTTAGCTTTATGGTATACAGTAAACATTTTCCTAAGTTACTTAAGCTAGTTCTTTTCGTTTCCAACCATTTCACTGTGGTTATGTAATTTATTTATTATACAGTTAGGTTCATTGTTCCTGCTTGTATTCTTTTTTGGCTTCCCTCCATACCCTGGTGGATTGTCTGTCTATATGTATGTGAAACATTACCATGGTTCTAAGAATCAGAGCTGTATAAAATGGTATAATCAGAGAAATGTCACACTCTCAGTCCTGTTGACCTATTCCTATCTATGCCATGATGGCACCCAAACTTAGTTTCTAGGTTATGCATTTTGTATTTTTTTTCCACAAATGAGCAGATACCAGTACATTTTCTTTTATTCCATTCTTTTACTTTTAGAGAGGCATGATTTACATACCATTAAATTCACTGTTCTAAAATATGCAGTTCAGTGGTTTTTAATAGGTTCACTGTTATGCCACTCTTACTACAATCTAATTTTATAATATTTTCATCACCCCCAAAAGAAATCCTGTGCCTATTAGCAGTCACTCTTCATTCTCCCCTGGCCACCACTAATCTGCTTTCTGTCTCTATAGATTTGACTATTCTGGACATTTCATATAAGTGGAATCATATAAAATGTGGCATTTTGTGTCTAGCTCCTTTCACTTAGCATACTGTTTTCAAGGTTTCCAATGTATGGATATACCACATTTTGTTTATCTATTTATCAGTTGATGGCCATTTGAGTTGTTTCTACTTTCTCTTATTATGAAGAATGCTGCTATGAGCATTCATGTACAAGTTTTCATATGAACACATGCTTTCAACTTTCTTGCAAAACACCTAGGAGTAGAACTGTTAGGTCATATTGTAACTCTATCTTTTGCTTTGTGAGGAGCTACCAAACTCTTTCCAAAGTGGTTACACCATTTTACATTCCCACCAGCAACGTATACGGGTTCCAATTTCTCTACAACCTTGCCACAAAAAAATGTGGTTTTACATTGTTTGGATGATAGCTCTTCTAGCAGGTATGAATTGGTATCTTGTTGTGGTTTTGATTTGCATTTCCCTAATGACTAATGATGTGGAGCATTTTTTCATGTGTTTATTGAGCATTTGTACATTTTTGAGAAATATCTACTCAATTCCTTTGCCCATTTAAAAAATTAGATTGTCTTTTTATTGTTAAATTGTAAGCATTCTTCATATAATCTGTATAAAAGGCCCCAGATATATAATTTGCAAATATTTCCTCCCATTCTGTTGGTTGTCTTTTCACTTTCTAGATAATGACCGTTACACAAAAATTTTTAGTTTTGAAGTCCGATACATCTACCTTTTCCTTTGCGACTTGTGCTTTTGGTGTCTGATCTAAGAAACCATTGCCTAATCCAAGATCATGATTTACCATTATATTCTCTTTTAAGAGTTTTATCATTTTAGCTTACGTTTAGGTCTCTGATCCACTTTGAGTCAGTTTTGTACATGGTGTGAAGTAGGGTTCTAACGTCATTCTTCTGTTTGTGGCCAGCCAGTTGTCCTAGCAACATTGGTTAAAAAGTCTATTCTTTCCCCATTGAATTATTCTGGCACCCTTGTAAAAAAAAAAATCAATTGACCACAAATACAAGAGTTTATTTCTGGACTCTCAATTCCATTCTATTGATCTATATGTCTATCTTTATGACACCACCACATATCTTGATTACTGTAGCTTCATAGTAACTTCTGAAGTCCGGAAGTGTGAGGGTCTCTTTGTTCAAGATTGTTTTGGCTATTCTGGATTCTTTGCATCTCTGTATGAATTTTAGTATCAGCTTGTCAATTTATGCAAAAAAAAAGCCAGCTGAAACTGTGATAGGGATTATGCTGAATCTGTAACAATTTGGGAAGTATTTCCATATTAACAATATTAAACATCCTAATCCACAAAGATGGGGAGTCTTTCCATTTTTTTAATTTAGTTCTTCTTTAACTTTTTAAAATAATGTTCTGCATATTTCCAGTATAATTTTAAAACTTCATTTTTTATTACTCCTAAGTATTTTATTGCTTTTAATGCTATTGCAAACTGAGTTTTCTTAATTTCATTTTAAGATTACTCAAGACTAACATACAGAAATACTGTAGATTTTTATAAATTGATCTTGTATCCTGAAAACTTGCTGAACTCATTTAATTCTAATAGTTTTTTGTTGACTTCTTAGGATTTTCTACCTATAAGATTATGCTATCTACAAATACTTTTGCTTCTATTTTCCTGTCTGGATGCTTGTTATTTATTTTTCTTGACTAACTTCCACTTCAATTTTTAAGACTGTGTATGTGGGTGTGTATATATTTCCTTGCCTTTGGATTTTGAGTGATAATTCAAAAACTTCCCCTTCATCATGTTAAAGAGGAATTGTCCTGTTTTCCTTTAGAACTCATACAGTTTCAGTTTTTACATTTAGATCCCTAATCCTTCCGGAAGTTTTTACACTTAGAACCCTAATCCTTTTGGAATTTTTTCCTTGTGCATAGTGAGAGATAAGGAAATAATTATATATATATATATATGTGGTATGGTGGGGTCACATTTCATAATTTTTCCATGTGAGTATCCCATTACTGCAGAACCACTTGTTGATTTTTTTGTTTTTTTCTTGTTTTGTTTTTTGGGAAGGGCATGGACAGGAAACCGAAGCTGGGTCTCCCGCATGGCAGATGAGAATTCTACCACTGTACAACCCTTGCACCCCTAATTATATCTTTTTAAAGCGGCTACTCCAACAGCATTTATTAAAAAGTTCATCTTCGCTCCAGTGATTTGAGATGCCATCATTATACACTAATTTTCCATATGGATTTGGGTTTATTTCTGGGCCTTCTAATCTAATCCACTGGTCTATGTGTGCATTTAAGCCCCAGTTTTAATTACAGAGGCTTTAGAGGATGTTTCAGTGTCTGGCAGGGCTAGCCCCTTTGTGATCTTTATTTTCCAAACTGTTCTTGAATGTTTGACTTTCCATACAAACTTAAGTATAGCTGATTGATTCATATAAAGCCCGCTGAATTTTCACATAAAATTGCTAACCTCTCTTACTAAACTCTAGCCTGCAGCTAACGAACCGTCTCAGTTCTTCATTGCCTTCGTGCGTGGGGTCCTTCTCACCCTAGCTGGTCCCTGGTCTACCGTCTTCTCTCCTCTTAAGCCAGGTCAAAGGCCCTGCAAGGGCAGGCAACACCATTTCCTCACCACGCTTCCGAAGGAGCAGATCTTTTCTGTCACGCGCAGGGCACGGTCACTCTAGTGACAGTATTGCTGGACTCCGAGCTTATCCCGAGCAGGGCCACTCACTGTGAGTCCAAGCTCTGCAGAGATGAACTAGGGACATCCTGACCCCACGGAGGACAGCCACTGGGGCGGTGAGCCGTCGTGATCCCCGGCAGTGAACCGACTCCCTCCCACCCGCTCTCCTCCACCGCCTCTCTCTACCCGGCCCGCCCCCTCCTGCCTCTCAAGCCGCCGGCAGCCCGGCACCGCCCAGGACAAGGCTTGGGACGCGTGAGCGAAAACCTCGTCGGCGGCCCCCGGGGGCCACCCTGCGGCCTGGCTGCGGTCGGGGCGGTGGGGCTAGGTGCTCACGGCCGGCCCTCCTCGGCGGCGGGCAGACGGCGCTTCTCCACGACCCGGCCGGACCGCGGGGCGGGGCGGGGCGGCCCTCACGGCCCAGGCACCGGAAGCCCGGCGCGCGCCTCGCGGGGCCCAGGCCCTCCCTCAGTCCCAGGGGACCCAGGCGGGGACGGAACTGGCCGGTGGGACTCGATCCGGTTTCGGCTGAGATGGCCGCGGCAGCTGTGAGGAGTGCCAAGCAGAGTCTGAGGGCCGAGCTGAAGCAGCGTCTGCGGGCACTGAGCGCCGAGGAGCGACGACGCCAGTCCCGCGTGGTCACCGAAAAGGTGCGCGACCGCGCAGGGCCGGAGCTAGAGCCCGCAGGCCCACCGGAAGGCCGGCCCGGCCCGGCTCGGCTCGCGAGCCCGCACAGGCGCAGACAGCCGGCGCGCGCATACCCCCTG
>PVIY010042014.1:0-21237 GCA_004026745.1 Myrmecophaga tridactyla | reverse complement strand
TTCTAGTTTGCTAGCTGCCAGAATGCAACACACAAGAGACAGTTTGGCTTTCAATAAAAGGGGATTTATTTAGTTAACATATAGTTCTTCAGAGGAAAGGCAACTAACTTTCAACTGAGACTCTTTCTTATGTGGGAAGGTACGGGGCAATCTCTGCTGGCCTTTTCTCCAGGCCTCTGGGTTCCAACAACTTTCCCCAGGGTGATTCCTTTCTGCATCTCCAAAGGCCTGAGCTGAGCTGTGAGTGCTGAGATGAGGTAGGCTGAGCTGCTTGGGCTGTGCTATGTTGAGCTCTCTCATTTAAGCACCAGCCAATTAAATTAAACATTCATCGCAGCAGGCATGCCTCCTAGCTGACTGCAAATGTTATCAGCAACAGAGGAGGTTCCTGTATCATTGGCTCATGTCCACAGCAATATAATTAGGCACCTTCAGCTGCCCAAGTTGACACCTGACTCTAACTACTGCATGTCCACCCCTTGTCAAATTGGCAACTATACACATCACCTTAAACAATATTCAGGTAGACACCTGAATCTAACACATGTACTTGAAAATATTTTTCAAAGACATAATTTCAATATTTTTGATTCCTAAAAAAGATGTTATAGGGAACAAATAGATTGTTTCCTTTATATTCAGAAATTAATCCTTGAAAATTAGATAACAAGTATAATTTCTTCCAGAGTGTATTAGTCAGTGTTCTCCAGAGAAAGAAACTGGTAGTAAATGTATATTATTGTATAAATATTAAGATATTTATTGTAAGAATTGGATCACACAGTAATGTGGAACAAAATGTCTGAATTTAGGATATAAATTGGAAACTCCAATGATGGTGATGCTGAAATCCACAGGTGAAGTGGAATGGCTGATATAATGATTAAAATTCTTCTTTCTGATATGTAAAATCTGCAGCTCCCCCTGTTTTGGCTATGTGAAATGAGACACACATACGGACGCAGACACTTGTTGCAATTTTTGAGCAACCCCTGCGGAATGTGTCACACAGACACACAAGACGTACAAGATGACTGCAGCCCCAAAGAGCTTCAGCTGCTTTATTTTATATCCTTTCTCACATCTTTTTTGCTGACTAAGCCTGCTTTTCAGTATATTACTTGTTACATATGAGAGATAGCTAAAAAGACCTTGGGGCTTAAGAAAAAACAAACATTCTGTTCCTCTCAGACTGTCCTCCAAGTAAGCAGATAACAGTCTCCACAGTTTATTGTCAAGGCCACTCTGAAGCCAGTCACTCCCAACAAATTCTGCAGGTTCTTCACTAACCCTTGGGTCCTACATTTCCCCCTTTTTATTTTATAAGCCAGGGTGACTGTGCCTGTCTTAGGTTGCCCTTAGGCTCTGAAGTAAATGTCTTATCCATCATCGGCTACCAGTCAAGCTCTCTGACTTTGATTCGGGAGGGAGCCAAGGGCTTTCGCCAGAATCACAGTGTTAGCATGGCTCTGCTTAGTGGCTCGGCTTGCTATTTTGAACAGTTGTTGTTTGACACAGCTGAGGAGGAAGAGAAAGAGTATAAACAGCCCCAAACCTAAGCTATAGTGGTCAAAAAATGATGTGATTTCCACCAGTAAACAGGATTAAGATTTTTTAGCTTTTGGGTAATACAGAAAATTTCTCTTATTTTAGTTACATTTTAAACTTTGTAAGAAATTTAAATTATACATTTGATTTGCAATATGAACCAATGCTGTCTCTATTATTAATTTGCTCATCAATATGAGTTAGAATATGCCACAGTTCATTGGCGTTGTTATGTCACTCTTTAATATAATATTGTGTTTGTATAGTTTGATGCAACACAGTTCCAGTAACCTCAGCAATTGTGATAATACCAATGATTCCAATGACAGCTGCAATAATGAGTTTAGTTAGTTTTTTAGTCCTTTTCAGATATTCTTTTGCCAAATTGATCAGGACTTGTGTTTTTGGAGAGAATTGTTAGGATCTTGATATTTGCACCAACAGCATACCTCTTCTTTTCCTTGTTGCTAAAATAGTCCCATTTTCCTGCAATATGAATGCTTGGAGACAAGTGAATAGAAAACAATTCTCACAATTAAAAGTTTGATTTCTTATATGCATATGACTTTTAACAAATACATATGGATCTCTAGTACATATTTGCATATAATGATTATGGCTGCTATTTAAAAGGAAATTATAGTTATTAGAATTTGCTATAAAAATTGATCCCAGCCCTAGGAAAATTTTCCATAAATTTCACTGATTAATGTTATATTTGTCATCCCATGGATTTGGCACAAATTGTCCATTATGTATTAAACTTTGATTTAGCTTGCCTGTCCATATAGTCTCAGTTATTTTTGACCCCACAGCGGCTGCGTCTCTTACAATTTTATATTTATCATTAATTATGATAACTTCTAGATCCATATGACATAACTGCCATCCATTCCATCTTTCTTTCTCATCTAACAATCAAGTATTATTTGATTCCATAGAGTTATGCATACGGGTCTTTTTAAAAATGGAAGAATTAAATTTGATACCATTTTTCTTCTTCTTTAAGTAGTTTTAGCAGATTGAATTTATTGGACCAGGGAATCCTAAACTAGTATTTACATATTTTGGTAAAGTTGGATTGGCCCATGTTAGGGCTAGCAGCAAAGGGGGGTTAGGAATATAAGCCCAATAAGTATAATTATGTCCCTGTCCTTCAGCAATTAAAGTTATATGTCTTATAATAGACATTACCCATTTTGTTATAATTTTCATCTGGGTCGACATGTCTGGGTTTTATTTTCTTCGAGGAAATCCAAATTGAGGTTCCATCACCTGTAATGATAAGAGTAAATCCCCTACCCACACCTTTATTATACCTGGTTTTCATAGATCATCCTGAACATTTTTCCAATAGATAAACTACAACTGCAGTTCTGTTTGAATTATATCATTTTTCTTTTCCAAATTACTAAAATGTTGTTCTGCAGGAGTTTGTGATGAATTGTCATAAATGTTTAAAGAATTTAAAGTAAACAGTGCTTTTGCTAATTGATTTTTTGGTGTACCAATTTTTATAACATCATCCTCCTGATCTTCATCTCCCCCTTTTTGTTTCAGGAGCATAAACTTTAGTGTTGCAGATAGAAACATTTTGTTGATTGTTTGGTAACAAAGATTTATTTTAAAACACCATTTTGTCAAAATAGGCCTGTGGGAGATTGTAAGGTAAAGAAAATAATATAATTAACAGGCTTTTTTAGATTTATTTGAACAAACTGTCCTTTTTGAATGCATTGTTCAATTAATTGTAACTTTTGTTCAGCCACAGCTGTTAACTGCCTTTTGCTTAATAAATTAGAATCTCCTTGTAAAATATTAAACAAGTTTTGCAACATATAATTAGGAATTTTTAAAGTGACAAGTAGCAAAATTGAAAGCAGAGTGTTAATAGTGATGTGCATCCATAGTAAATGACCAGATTTTGTAAAATGCATTTATTGGATTGATTGAAAAGGAATGCAGGGATGAGGAAAGGAATGCAGGGATGAGGATTTTTTATAATTGGTTGTGAGTTTTTGCTAATATTAAATTTATTGCATGCAATTTGTATGATATTTTTTATAGTAGTGGTTAAATTCCAATTTGCTTACATGACCAGGCCCAGTTGGGTCCTCTGGGAACTGGCTAGGGACCAAGAGGAGCTTCCTGGGACCTAGATATCTTTATTAAAGTACACCTCTTTCCAGGAGGATAGCCAGTCCTCCCAGATAGAGTGCACATTTTAATTGTTTCTTTTCAAGGTCATGTGATAGCAACATGAGCTGCGTGTAATGGCAACATCAGGTGAATAGAACAGACGCCACAAGTATATTTTTTCTTGCATCCAGCCCTCAAATTTGATTTGCTCCCGACTTAAGTCATGGTTATTTTGGGATAAATTTAGTTTATACCTATGTAGTTTATATAAACATTGGATAAAGCATTAAAATATTCTGGTGTAAAGAAATTTAGGTATTTATATGATGTGAATATTATTTAGTGAGTAATAGCTTTATTCATAGCAATATTACTTAGATTAATAGATTAAGTTACTTGGTCTGGGGCAAGAAAAGAAACAGTTTTTTTGCCAGTATAATGATACACAGAAAAAAATAAGTATATTTTATACAGATAATGACATGATAAAAGCTAACGTAAGATAGTTTGATAAAACACAGACTCTTTGCCTTTTACACTGATTGTTTAGAAAAAGATTGTATATTTTTTCATTGAGTCCAAGAAAACATTGTAATTTTAGACTTATTAACTCTTTTTTGATTTTGACCATATTTTCCATTTTTATAAGCTCTCAGCAATTATTATATTAGTTTCATGTTTAAGTCATTATTTTAAACAAATATTTTACCACACATAATTACCATCAAAATTGTACTTGTTAGAATAATGTTAAATACTTAAAATCCTTTAGTTAATGCATAGTTGAAACATCAATATATAGTTTTTAACAAGAATTTTCAGTTTCAAAGCTCTGATAATATATTTCCTTTTCAAATATGAATAGGAGCTAAACTCATGGCCAGTTTCCAAATTGCTATTTGTCAAGGATTTAAGTTAACAAAAGGAGATGGGACTGCCATTCCCATTCCTTGTCACAAGATTTTATTTGTATATTGTTACAAAAATTCAGTAGAATAATTATTTAGATCAAATTAAGGTAACTTAACAGAACACTTTGAGTCAGAACTACAATTCTGAATTGCATACCCCTTAGGGGACCAATTTGGTACAATTCCATAGGAACCATTAATGAGTACTGACTCTTGTTCTGCATTGGTCCTATTGAATATTTTCTGACTTAGATATATATGAATTTTTATATAAAGGCAGCTTATTAAGAACAAGCTCAGAAATCAATTTTTTCTTCTTGCTCTGCTAAAGGTACAGTAAAGAAGCAATCTTTTAAATCTATCATAATAATAGGAAACATTACAGCCTTTACACTGAAACCAAAAACAATACTTCTGTATTAAAGAAAAGAGCTGTAGTGACTCTGAAGTTTTATTAAGACCTCTGTAATCTGTAGTTTTTAACAATGTTGTCAATACACAAATATATTCCTCCTATAGAGTGTAACAATCCCTTGAGTAAATATAAATATTCCCGTTCTATTGACGGTGAGTTGTCCATTATGACATAAAACATATATCCGAAAGTCCCTCAGCAATTCCGGAGGAGCTTACCCGTTCGGTTCTGCAGTGATGAATGTTCCAGGGCTTGAATGAATTCCAGGGAGTCGGGCCAGCAGGTCCCTGTTCGGGGACCACTTGTTTTGGCCCTGTGAAATGAGACACACAGATGGACGCAACACTTGTTGCAATTTTTCAGCAACCCCTGCGGAATGAGTCACACAGACACACAAGATGTACAAGATGGCTGCAGCCCTGAAGAGCTTCAGCTGCTTTATTTTATATCGTTTCTCACAGCATTTTTGCTGACCAAGCCTGCTTTTCAGTATATTACTTGTTACATACAAGAGATAGCTAAAAAGACCTTGGGGCTTAAGAAAAAACAATCATTCTGTTCCTCTCAGACTGTCCTCCAAGTAAGCAGATAACAGTCTCCACAATTTATTGCCAAGGCCACTCTGAAGCCAGTCACTCCCAAAAAATTCTGCAAGATCTTCACTAACCCTTGGCTCCTACACCCCCTTTAAGGTCTCCAACTGATTGGATGAGGAGTTTCCTTGCATTGTTGAAGGCAGTGCTCCTTGTTGACTATAGATGCAATCACCCAAAAAAACATGATCATAAATCCAATGCCTTCATGTTGGTGTGGACCCATTTCAAATAGGATCTTTTGTTTGGGCTATTTCACTTATGGTTTGAACAACCTCATCAGAATGCATCTTAATTTTTTTACAGGTGTCCTTTATAAAGTAGTGAAAATCAGACAAAGAAAAAAAAAGCCACAGCACCAAGAAGCTGAGATCAACAAAACCCAGAAGAGAAGGGGGAGACCAGCACTCACCACCACGTGGCTTACTGCATCACAGAGAAGCCAAGAATAACCAATTGCCACTGTCAGAAAGAAAGCAGTACCTTAATAATTATTGATTTGGAACTGATCTTGTACTCAAACTGTAAGCTAGTAAATTTCCATTGCTTAAGCCAAATCATTTAAAGATACCTGCTTTCAACAGCCTTGGAAAGCAAAACAGATTTAATCAACCTATTAATAAATTCAACTCTGAATTATCCTCAGAGTAACAATCAGAACAGTGCTTGCTAAATCAAAACACCCTGATGCCATAAGCTAGCCAGGTTGACATGTGAAATAATTCCTTGCTTCTGATTATACAATTCATTATTTGATTTCATAGAACCTCATGCATCCTCTTATGAAAAAATTGTTATATTAGTCAGTAACAAATTCTATGTTTATGGAAGTTTTATGGACATGGATTTTCACAAATTCTTTCCATTTTTTCTGACAGTAAAACCACGGTGTAAAAAGTGTGGAGACAAAGAATTATCTCTGTCTCCTGAAGATACAGTAAATTATATTTATTCCTTTTATTATCAGCCATTTCTACTGCTGTGATCATTTATTATTGTCTATGCTGCCCTCAAAAAAAAGACACATATTAAACAGACCTGATAACTTTGATTTGTTGGCACTAAATTTGATTTCCTTTACACAAAATCTGCTTTTCTGATTCTCAGGCAGTATTTCAGATGCAAAGATATTATCTAGGAAACAAAGGAATGTTAATGAAAAGTGAATTAAAACATACTGAAGAACAGAATAAGGGGAACAAAAGAACAATATTTAGGATAACTGAAGGACTAAATGATTTGTTAAAAGTGATAGTTGATGAAAAACATCAGGAAAACTGTAATACAATCCAGAGATAATATGTACAGATTTCCTAATTCATATTTTCATTGGATATGGAGAATATTATATTGTAGAGAAGGAGGAATTACATGCCAGTAAATCAAATTACTCTAGCTTAAAAAGTTTGTATTACCAGACACCCAGATATCTGAACAATGGAATTTGTGAATAATACCATTCATTAACTGCAAATATATAAAAGCATGGGGATCTAAATTCAAATGAATTAATATGCATTTTATTGAAGTAATATACATTTTCCCCCTTATTTTACATTTTTATGGCAAAAATAGGGGATAGATTTTTATATCACTACAGATTTTTCTCACTTTCAAACAAATGGAGAAATACCCAAACATCTTCCTACATTCCATACTTTCTTCATCTTACACAAATAATTAAAGGAATTAATTACAAGAGAACATTTTGTGCTATAATTAACACAATATAAAGATAAGGCACATTTTTTACTGACTACCTTGCCCTGGCAAGAAAATGCATTAAAAAAAAAATTTAAACTGCTAAATACGATGACTGTTAAAGAAGCTTGTAAATAAAGCTTAGCATAATGCTGACAGACCTTATACTACCCATTGATTTTGTTCTATTCACCTCTTTTAGTTTATAAGTTGCAGAATGTAATACAGTAGAAATGAACAGCATATAAAAATGGAATTTATTAAATTGCAAGTTTACAGTTCTAAGGCCATGAAAATGTCCAAATTAAGTCATCTAGATAAAGATACCTTGACGCCAAAGAAAGTGTCAATGAAATTCAGGGTTTCTGTCTCTCAGCTAGGATGACACATGGTGACAACTGCTAGCTTTCTCTCTTCATTTCCTAAGGCTTCTCCAGGGGTGTTTTATTTCTGCATCTTCAAAAGTCTCTGACTCTGTAGGCTCTGTCAACACTGAAGATTTTCCCAAGATGGTTCCTTCATAAATGGCCTGTAAGCAACCCACATTGAATGGGTGAAGACACATCTCCATGGAAACCATCTAATCAAAATTACCACCTACAATTGGGTAGATCACATATCCATGGACACAATAAAAAAGATACCACCCAGCAACACGGAATAAGGATTAAGGAACATGGCTTTCTGGGGGACAGTTGTAGGATACATATTCCCATACACATATGGAGAACTTGGAAGGAACACAGGGGTCAACTCACCCAATCATTTCTGGAAATCCACAGAGCAAACTTCATTAGATTCCAAAGACTGAGGGTCATTTATCCTAGGGACTTAGGAAAGTGGCAATCTCACCCTTCCCAAGGGCCTATGCAGTAGCCCTGCTCTCCTAAAATTCAACCTTAGGGGACATTGGGGAGATCACCTTTTTCTCAGCTCCACCATCTCCAAACAATGCAGCCATACTCAGGCATTCTGTCATCTCCAGGGTGCACATCCAACCCCTCTAGAACAATGGGATGGCAGCCAGGCTCTCCCCAATCTCCAAGGAGTGTGGTCCACCCTCTCCAAGACCTTTATATTGAGATGGAAGCTCCACTCTCTGCCTTTGGTATTAACTCACCATCTCCAAGTGCTTGGGTGGATCCATTCTCTTGGCATGAGGTTTCTTGGTTTCAGACCTTAGCATCTATGGTTCTGCCTCAGAAGTTATTTCTCGTTCAATTTCTCTCTCTTTTCTGTGTCTCTGAATCCAGAGTAGCAGTGGCCATGTTTATAGCATTCCACAGCACCCTTGTTAGTTTTCTATGTAGGAGGCAAGGATCGTGCCCATCAGACAAAAGGGCTTTCCACAAATCCTTCCTGAATAACTTCCTCTCCAATACTGGCTTTTTCTGAAATGAATAAATGGTTCCATGTTTGGTGAAATCCTCATGTGGGACCCTATTTACTAGGTTCTCACTTTCTGGAAGTCCAGAAGCTTCTGGACTATCAATTTCTGGTTTCTTTGTATGCAAGAGTTCAGTTATCAATTTATATCTCTTTTCTCTTGCATTATACTGCCAGCTGCAAGGAGCAAACAGACTTCATTTGGAAATTTCTTCTGTTAACTATTCAATTTCATCACTGTCAAATTTGGCCTTCCATTCCAAAAGAATGCCTTCTTTCCAGTTTACAATGACAAATTCATCATTTCTGTTTAAAGTCTTATTGGAAGTATGCTTAGAGAACATATTTCTACCAACATTACCTTCAAAGTCTTCTCTATTAAGATCCTCATAACTCTTTCAGAATCTTCCCATTATACATTTAAAAAGCTGTTCCAATGCAATTGGTATTTGCAAACCACAGCAGCACCCCACTTCTCCAGTACCAAAATCTTTTTTAGCTTGTAAGCTGCTGGAATGCAGTGTACAAGAAATGGAACAACTTTTAAAAAGGGAATTTATTATGTTGCAACTTCACAGTTTTAAATCATGAAAATGTCCAAATTAAGGCATCCACAGAATATGGTATTCTCTGGATACCTTAACTCCAAAGAAAAGACAGATGACCTTCAGGGTTTCTGACTCTCTCAGCCAGGAGGGCACACGGTGATATCTGCTTGCTTTCTCTCCTCATTTACTAAGGCTTCTGCAGGGGTATTACCCTTCTGCATCTCCAAAGGTCTTTGGCTGTGTGGGATCCATTCGCTCTAACACTTTTTACAAAATGGTTCCTTCTTAAAGAGCTCCAGTAAGTATTCCCTCCTTGAATGGGTGGAGAAACATCTCCATGTAAACCATAGAATCAAAAGTTACCACTCACAATTGGACGTGTCACATCTCCATTGAAACAATCATACACATCTCTTCTAGCAATATTGAATGAAGTTAAAGAGCATGGCTTTTCTGGGGGTGCATAATAGCTTCAAACAGGCATATGACCCCAGGCCTACAAGTCACTAATATAAACACAAATTTGACTTCAGCTAAAGTACTCTTTTTCCCTTCACTTCTTTCAAATAAAATAAAATATGATGGAGTTAGAAAATATATGCAATCTCCAACAATGAACTAAGAGAAACATCACCAGAAATATAGAAAGAATGCATATTTTGTGAAAAATCAAAACAGGCTAAGGAATCAGAACAACAATTGATATTTGAAAATTAAAAGAAAATAAATAAAATTTGTTTACTAAACATCATCAGAAATATGGAAAGACTACACGTTTTGTGAAAAAACAGTTTTAGGAATCAGAACTGTGAACCAAATAAATTTATATATGTACCTGCTTTCTGTCTCTTTGGATTTAACTATTCTGCATGTTTCATAGAAATTAAATCATAAAATATATGAACTTTCAGATCTTCCCATTTTCACTCAGCATAATAATTTCTAGATCATCTGTCATGTACCCTACTTCATTCATTTTTGTGGCTGAATAACATTTCACTGTATAGCCACAGCATATTTTGTTTATCTATTCATCTGTTGGTAGATATTTGTGTTTTCCCCATCATTTGGCATTGTCAATAGTGTTTTTATGAAGATTCCTAGACAAGTATTTGTTTGAACACCTGTTTTAAATTTTCAGTTGTTTGGGTATATGTCTAGTAGTGATATTTCCAAATCATAGGGTATAATAATCAAGGTTCTTTAAAAAAATAAACACATAAACTCACACTCAAAAACACATGTTAGTAGGCTAACAATAGGAATTGGTTCAGGTGATTATGGACAGGCCCCAAATTGGAAACTCCAATTCAGGTGATTCTGAATTTCTGAAAAAAAAAAAAAACAGGTTGGCTGAAGTAGATGTAGAAATTCTTCTTTCTGACCACTTAAATCTTCATTTCCTGTTTTAAGTCCTCAACTGATTGGAGGAGAGCCCTCTCATTGCTGAAGGCAATCTCCTTTATAGGTTATATATGCAATCAGCAGCAAATTGTATCAACTGTATAATGATTTAAATCTATTCTTGAAATACCCCCAATATAACCAACAGCTCACTGTTGACCATGCAAGTGGGCACCATGACCTAACAAGTTAAGCATAAAAATAAACTTCACAATGCACCCTTTATCCACTTGACACCCTTACACATCTAATTAAATCATACTTAATCTTTAAATAAAGAAAATAATATAATATTGCCATACAATTGCCTAAATTAATTCAACTGTCCTGCATACAACTGGAAATGCTGTAAACCTTTCCAGGGTTACAGAAGAAGATACTTCTCTCTTTGTGCTATTCACTCTTATCCTTTGAATCCATAAATTAAATATTATGTTGCATGGTCAATGCAGTTTATAAGAAAATAGTATATATCATTATAAATTATTATGTATTACGTTATAAATTATTGTATATAAATTATATATATAACATATTCATAACAAAACAAGGAAGAAATACACGTGACAATTATAGTCCTTTGTTTCATCATAGCTCATATTTATAATGGTTTTCTTCTACTACCCATTCTATTTATGTTTACCTTAAGCAAGATCCTCAGCATGTAATCATTTTCCACATTGTGAGGTGACTCAAACCTTCATTCCTGAACCATATGGTCCATTACTGGTCCTGCCTCAATTGAGTTGCCATAGCTTTCCACTGACTTTATTCACAAGAGTTTGTAATACTAAGACAGACGAAGAGATCTACTGTATTCCAGGCACACTGTACTTTGCATAATAGAATATCTATTTCCTCTAAAGTCATGGGTAATCACACTGGCAAGTACATAACACCCATCTTTGCCAGTTGATTCAGAGGCATAAGGAACACAAAGTGGCTCTCAGTCAGTCTTGAATTCCAGTTCAAGTGTTCTCTATTGTCTTCCGTGTGGGTTAGCATGCCTTCTGAAAAGTAAGACCTTTAGAACATAAGAGAAGAAGGTCATAGGGAAGAAAGGTTTTTGTTGAATCAAAAAGGGTAGAAGTGAGTGATGCCACTTCCATTACTATTCTGTGATTACTCAACACAAATTAAGCCCACTGTTGAGGCCTACCTACACTCAAGAAAAAAGATCCTGTTTAAAATATTACTTCTCATTAGCAATATAAATGGTCATCCAAGAGCTCTGATGGAGATGCACAAGGAGATTAATCTGCTTTCAAGCCTTTTAACGCAACACCCATTCTACAATCCATACATCATAGAGTTGATTTTACATCCAAACTTCTTTAAGATATATATTTCAATAGAGTATAACTGCCAGTGACTTCTCTGAAGCTTCTGGTCAAAGTGCATATAAATTTTCTGGACAGGATTCACCATTATAGATGCCATGAGCAATAGTTGTGATTCATGGGAGGTAAAAATATAAAATTAGGAATCCGGGCCAAGATGGCAGCTTAGAAGTGTGTGCATTTTAGTTGGTCCTCTAGAACAACTACTAAATAACCAGAAACAGTATACAACAGCTCCTGGGGCCACGTCAGTGACCGGGCACGCAGCATACCCTAGTCTGGACCAAATGGACCAGCTGTGAGCCCCCCCCAGAACTGTGAGTTCCCCAAGTCATGGTGTCTGGTGCCCCTCCCCCATAGGCTGCTTCCCAGAGGAGAAAGGAAAGGGACTTTACCAGAAGCAGGGGCTGAGCCCAATCAAATGCCAATTGTGGAATTAACAAATTCTGACTACTAAAAATAGGCCCCCAGCTCGTGAACCTGGTCAAAGTGGAGGTCACTCATTTTTGCCCTGGCATCAAGGGGGCAGCACTGATGGAAAAAGTAAAAAAGGAAACAGAGGTTTTTGTGGCTGTGATTCTACAAAGGTTTGACTGTCTTTGGATACAGTGGCAGGGCTTCTCAGGCTGCAACTGCCCCAGCTATAGGCAGAAACAAGCTCGTTTGAGGGCTTGTCTGGAACCTATGCCTTCCCCAGGGGAGGGGTGAAGCCCAACTCAGGTGGAATCCCTCCCTCAAGGAATTCAGACACCAGGGCTTGGTAATTTGAAGCCATTAAAAACAGCCTACAAACTCTCCTTTGTCTCTACCACGTCCCCTGCAGGGAGAATCTGCCAAAGTTAATGGTACCACATCATCTTATGCTGGTGGGACCTTCAGGCAGACAAGCTCCACATTCTGAGCAGGATAAGAAAAACAGAGCCCAGAGACTTCACAGGAAAGTCTTTCAACCTGGTGGGTCTCACTCTCAGAGAAAACTGATGCAGGTGACTCTTTCCTCCTGAAAGGAGGCCAGTTTGGTCTGGGAAAATCTGGCTGTGGTGTATAATACCTAAGTAGACCCTCCTAAGGGTGGGGGAAAAAGGCACTGTAGAAGCAGGGCAATAAACAAGAAAACAAGAACTGAAAAAATTTCCTCTGTTAAACAAAACCTAAGATAGAGGTCCAAAAAATCTGAGCTGAATGTCAAATAACAGATAGACAACAAATTCATCAAGCAAGAAAACCCTAGGTAAAAGAAGTGAAATCAATCTCCAGAATAAACTAATTAAGGTAATTAAATGCCTAGCCACCAGCAAAAAATAACAAATCACACTAGGAAAATTGAAGATATGGCCCACTCAAAGGAACAAACCAACAGTTCAAATGAGATACAGGAGCCGAATTAATTAACTTAGAATATACGAACAGACGTGGAAAACCTCATCAAAAACCAAATCAATGAATTGAGGGAGGATATAAAGAAGGCAAGGAATGAACAAAAAGAAGAAACTGAAAGTCTGAAAAAACAAATCACAAAACTTATGGGAATGAATGGCACAGTAGAAGAGATGAAAAAAAACAATGGAAACCTACAATGATAGATTTTGAGAGGCAGAAGATAGGATTAGTGAATGGGAGGATGGAGCATCTGAAATCCAACAAGAAAAAGAACATATAGGGAAAAAATGGAGAAGTATGAGTAAGGACTCAGAAAATTGAATGACAATATGAAGTGCATGAATATACGTGTTGTGGGTGCCCTGGAAGAAGAAGAGAAGGGGAAAGGAGAAGCAAAACTAATGGAGGAAATTATCACTGAAAATTTCTCAACTCTTATGAAAGATTTAAAATTACATATCCGAGAAGTGCAGCATACCCCAAGACAATAGATCCAAATAGATGTACTCCAAGGTAATTAGTGATTAGAATGTCAGAGGTCAAAGAGAAAGAGAGTACCTTGAAAGCAGCAAGAGAAAAACAATCCATCACATACAAGGGAAACCCAATAAAAGTATGCATAGATTTCTCAGAAGAAACCATGGAGGCGAGAAGACAGTGGGATGACATATTTAAATTATTAAAAGAGAAAAACTGCCAACCAAGAATTCTATATCCAGCAAAATTGTCCTTCAAAAAATGAGGGAGAAATTAAAACATTTTCAGACAAAAAATCACTGAGAGAATTTGTGATTCAAATTGCAGAACAGCTTTGCAAGAAATACTAAAGGGAACATTAGAGACAAATATGAAAAGACAGAAGAGAGAGGTGTGGAGAAGAGTGAGGAAAGGAAGACTATGAGTAAAGGTAAAAAGAAGGAAAATCAGATATGACATAAAATCCAAGAGTCAAAATGGTAGAAGAAAGTACTACCCATACAGTTATAACACTAAGAGTTAATGGATTAAACTCCCCAATCAAAATACATAGACTGGCAGAATGGATTAAAAAACAGGACCCACCTATATGCTGTCTCTACTCAAAGGACATGAGGGCAAGAACACAAACGGGCATTTGCACACCAATGTTTAAAGCAGCATTATCTACAATTACCAAGAGATGGAAACAGCCAAAACGTCCAACACATGGGTGGCTAAACAAACTGTGGCATATACATACGATGGAATATTATGCAGCTGTAAGACAGAATAAAGTTATGAAGTATGTAACAACATGCATGGACCTTAAGGACATTATGCTGAGTGAGATTAGCCAGAAACAAAAGGACAAATACTGTATGGTCTCACTGATATGAACTGACATTAGTGAATAAACTTGGAATATTTCATTGGTAACAGAGACCATCTGGAGACAGAAATAGGGTAAGATATTGGGTAATTGGAGCTGAAGAGATACAGATTGTGCAACAGGACTGAATATAAAAACTCAGGAATGGACAGAACAATACTACCTAACTGTAATACAATTATGTTAAAACACTGAATGAAGCTGAATGTGAGAATGATAGAGGGAGGAGGGCTGGGGGCATAAGTGAAATCAGAAAGATAGATGATAAAGATTGAGATGGTATAATCTAGGAATGCCTAGAGTGTGTAATGATAGTGACTAAATGTACAACTTTAAAAAATGTTTTTGCATGAGGAAGAACAAAGGAATGTCATTACCGCAGGGTGCTGAAAATAGATGGTAATTAATATTTTAAAATTTCAACTTATGTGTGAGACTAAAGCAAAAAAATGTTTATTTGGTACAAAGTTTATGTTTCGACTAGTGCATTTCCTAATATAATTTATGTAGATAGCTTGGTTGAACAACATAAATACATGAAACCTTGGGTAGGACATGAGATTTTGTTGGTTTGTTCAAAGTGATGCCCTGATGAATCACAGAGTGATTTGATAAGAGTGGAAAAGTATTTGCAAAGTCCCCTTTGGGGAATGGTGAGAATGGGGGAAAATTCAACCTCCCCAAGTTGAATTCTTGATATTCTCACAAGCAGTGTGGACAACCAAAGCTATAGGCTGAGCCCCCAATCTTGGGGTTTGTTCATATGAAACTTAACCCCACAAAGGATAGGTCAAGTGTACTTAAAATTAGGCCTAAGAGTCATCCCCAAGAGAACATCTTTTGTTGCTCAGATGTGGCCTCTCTCTCCAGCCAACACAACAAGAAAACTCACCACCCTTCCACTGTCTACATGGGATGTGACTCCCAGGGGTGTGGACCATCCTGGCAATGAGGGACAGAAATCCTACAATGAGCTGAGACTCAGTATCAATGGATTGAGAAAAACCCTAGAATGAGCTGAGACTCAGCATTAAGGGATTGAGAAAACCTTCTCTGCCAAAAGGGGGAAGAGTGAAATGAGACAAAACATCAATGGCTGAGAGATTCCAAACAGAGTTGAGAGGTTATCCTGGAGGTTATTCTTATGCATTAAGTAGATATCACCTTGTTATCCAAGATGTCATGGAGAGGATGGAGGGAGCTGCCTGAAAATGTAGAGCTGTGTTCCAGTAGCCATGTTTCTTGATGATGATTGTATAATAATATAGCTTTTGCAATTTGACTGTGTGATTGTGAAAACCTTGTTTCTGATGCTCCTTTTATCTACCTTGTGAATTGATGAGTAGAACATATGGAATAAAAATAAATAATAGGGGGAACAAATGTTAAAATAAATTTAGTTTGAAATGCTAGTGATCAATGAAAGGGAGGGGTAAGGGGTATGGTATGTATAATTTTTTTCATTTTTGTTTTATTTTTCTGTTGTCTTTTTTTTCTGAATTGATGCAAATGATCTAAGAAATGATCATGATGATGAATATGCAACTATGTGATGATATTGTGAATTACTGATTATATATGTAGAATGGAATGATATGTTAAGAATATTTGTGTTTCTTTCTTGTAATTTTTTTTAAAAATTTAAAAATTAATTAAAAAATTTTTAAATGTATAAAACTAACAGAGTTTGGAAGAAATTGATTTAAGCAGAAGAAGTTTCTTCAGGTGTGGTGGAAATAACAAGAGAACTAGAATTAGAAGTAGAGCCTGAAGCTGTGACTGAATTACTGCAATCTCATGACCAAACCTTAATGAATAAGTAGTTGTTTCTTGTGTATAAGCAAAGAGAAAATACTTTCTTGAGACGAAATCTACAAATGATGAAGATGCTGAGAACATCATTGAAATGACATTGAGGGATTTAGAATAATACATAAACTTAGTTGATAATACAGTGGTAGGTTTTCCAAGAATTGACTCCAATTTTTAAATGTTCTACTGTGAATAAAATGATATCAAATGGCATTTCATGTTACAGAAATATTGTGTAATGGTCAAAGGAATAGTAACCTAGAATTACCACCACTTGGCCAACGTCAAAAAGATGATTTTTCAGTTCTGTGCTGGCTAGAACTTTCAAGAGAGGGGCAGCAAATCTAGGAACCCCAAGACCCACCCTATTTTCTTCTCTGTTGGAAAATTGCTACCACTGAACTGCTTCTTGGGGTTCTTCGCTACTACCATATTGTTCCAAACTTTGTAGAAGGCAGTAATCTCCCTTCTAGCTTCTAAAGATGTGCCTCTGAGCTTTCCATCCCACTTTTTATTAAAGGCTTTACTGCTTTCCTTCATGGGGAAAGAATCACGTAAAATAAAAAACAGCAAACATGAAGGAGGCAAATAAACCATCCCACAGGAAGGGCCCCTTTCTAGTAATGCACCCTAAAAATATAATCTAAGGCACATTTAAGGCATTAATTTTACATATCACGATAAGAGCCTCTGAATGTTTGGCATCCACTTTACCAGCTTGACTGCAGATCTTGGGGGACAGGGAAGTTCTTGAAATAGGAGGCCACCTCCATCCGTTTTTCCTAGATGATATTGTCTCTGTTCTCTGTTTAGCCTCGTTCTCCTCTCCAGATCCTTCCTCCTCCCAAAACATACAAAGTATAATGTTATCTTCATCTACTTTTAAAAACTTAATCTTAAAAGTTGTTCTTTCCCAGAGCTTGCTATTTTAGGATTTTATTTTATAAGAGTAGATATACTGGATTGAGCAACGGAGCTCAATATTCTGACACTAGTTATTAAACTTTGATACCTTCAATGTTTTGCTAAGAATTATTGTAGTATTTATTCATTTTTTTCCATTTTCATTCTCAATTACTATCTTTTGAAGATATCTGGATTCTTTCACCCTGTCCATTCCTTTGGTATGGAAAAGAATATACCGTTATCTGTTAGTTAACATCTTGATGTGTATATTTTAATGCTTTCATTTAGGGGTAATAGTGAGAGCAAAGGAGTGACTAATTTTTCAATCTGTAGATATGGTGGTATAAGCTTGAAATTATATTTATGCATTATATTATTAATCAAATTAATAATACACTAAATTATTAATCTAAAAAACATGATCTCAAATCTAATCCATTTTTATGGTTGTGCACCCATTTTAAGTAGGATCTTCTGATGTGGCTATCTCATTAATGGTATGAGCATCTCATTCAGAATGGGTCTTAATCCTCTTCTTACTGGAGTCCTTATAAATAAGTGAAATTCAGACAAAGAGAAAAAGCCACAAACTGAGATGCTAAGATCAACTAAACCCAGAAGAAAAGGGAGAAATTAGAAG
Organism: Myrmecophaga tridactyla; assembly: GCA_004026745.1. Lineage (NCBI taxonomy): Eukaryota > Metazoa > Chordata > Mammalia > Pilosa > Myrmecophagidae > Myrmecophaga > Myrmecophaga tridactyla. The sequence continues at coordinate 3,166 of PVIY010042014.1, read as the reverse complement.
ACAGTCTTATGTACCCTGCCATGTGGCAGAGGAGCCAAGGATCACTTGCAGCTAGTATTGGGAATAAAGCATGACCTTGAAGATGTTGGATTTGGACATTTCTCCCTTCAAACTGAAAGCTCATTAATTCCCAGAGTTTAAACCAACCCATTTCATGGTATCTGCTTGCAACAGCCTATGAAAGTAAAGCAGATTTGACCAGCTAACTAATGATTTAAGTCTGAAAGCAAAATAACCTCACAGTACCAATCAAACCAGTGTTTGTTAACTAAATACCTATTTGCCATAATCTAGCCAAACTGACATGTGAAATCAATCCTTGTTTCTGATTATGTAATTCATTATGTGATGCCACAGAAATTCATGAGTTCTCTGATGGGAAATGTATTATTTTATTCATCACTTAACAATATGTTTATGTAAATTTTGTTTAAAGACATATATTTATTCAATCTTCTTGTCATTTTGTTTTTCTGGCCTTAAAATAGTAGTCAAAGTTGGAGGCAAAAATTTCTCTCTGCCTTCTTAAGATACAATAAAGTATACTTTTGTTCCTTCTGTTTTCAGTGATTTCTACAGTAGTGATCATTCCTTTTTATCTATGCCATCCTCCAACATATGTGAGACAGATGATTTTGTCAATTAGCTGTGGGTTTGATTTCCTTCCTGATGAGAAACATTGTACCATACATGCTGATTCTTATGGCCATGTTTCATATGCACAGATATCTGTTAGGAAAAATGAATTGATAATGAAGGGGGGCAATAAACAGGGTGTGTGGATTCAGATTGTAGAAATAAGAAAAAAAGAAATTTAAGATATTTCATTGGAATGAGCAAAAGATTTATGAAAGGTGATAGTTAAGAGAGAACATGATATATAAAGTGTATTGAAAGACACAGGAGAAAATGGAAAATTTTGACATATTTTCATATCCGTATTTTCAATGAATTGGAAATATTGCATGGGAAAAATTACTCTAGGATGGGTTTTTATTGCTCAACATTCAGATATCTTTAGAAAAGACACTGTGTGGAAATGGTGCCTTTCATGAATAGAGGAGTATAAATGGATGATGAGGTAAATTCTATTGAATGAATATACAGTTAGCAGTAGTAATATACACTTTTCCTATTAATTTTCATTTAATCAACACAAATTTGGGGAGAAACGTTTATATCATTTCAAATTATTTCATATTTCAAACAAACAAACAAAATATCTTCCTATGGTAAATACTTTCCTCATCCCAGTCACAACATTAAAGGGACTAAGTAGAAGAGAAAATTCTCAACCAAGTTCAATAACTTATAAAAGACAAACCTTAGGCAAAGTCTATACACAGTCTGACTTCCTACTTTGACTTAGTAAAGACAGTATGCTAACTCTGACATATAAACTGGCAAATAAAATGACTCCAATCACAAACATGTAAGTAAAATTTAGCATAATGCCGACAGTGCTCTGTTTTTGATCCAATCTCCAGATAGGCATTGGGCCTCTATTCTAGAAAAGTTCAAATTTTTCAATCTAAATTGGAATTTTACCTTCATTTTCTGGTAAATTAAATCTTATGTGATGGAAGTACAAAAATATACATTATCTCCAATAATGGACTAAAAAGAAATATCATCAGAAATACAGCATAATTATATATTTTGCCAAGAACTGAAACAGTTTGAGAAATTAAGATATTCAATTTCAGAAAAGCTACTCTAGTATAACAGAAGGGAGTACAAAATACTGTATTTGGAATATATCACTATTCATAAATAAAATTAGAAATTTAGTTTTAATTTGGATTACAACTATAAGTATTCTATAATGTGGTTTGAATATAGTTATATAATATGGCATAGTATAGTATAATGTAATAGCACAAAAATAATACTTATGATATCCAAAATAAAACCCAAGTTAATATGATCTAGGGATTTGAGACTTATTACAGCAATAAAAAGGAAACTGAGCTCAAGAACATTGATTTCAGATTTCAAAAATGTGTGTGTGAATGTATATGCATAAGCAAACAAATATATAGTATGAACTAAACAGGCAATGGCTAATGTAAATAACATATTGGGTAGATTTTTTTCACTCATTTTTCCCACCCTTTGTCTCTTGTGAAAAGTACTTCTATGAACATTTTCTTGTAAGTATTTGGTTGACTTATCCTAAGTATTTGCTCAATTGTTTTGTGTATGTACTTAGTAGAAGATTTGTGGGTTACATGGTAATTCTGTTTAACTTTCAAGGGGCAATCAAATTGTTTCCCAAGGTGGCTACACCATTTTGGAAAAATACAAAAATGTACAAGAGTTCCAGTTTCCCCACATCCTCTCAAACACTTGCTCTATTCACTCCTGCTTGTGATTAGTCTACAGATGAAACCCTGGACAGATAGCCAGGAGACCAAACTTAAAAAAAAAAGTTGCCAAAACATCCTCTTACCAGGATTCCTTCCTCTCCCATTGCAAAATTATTTTCTGAGTTTGTTTTACAAGGAGTCAGACTCAGCTGCCTGCAGAGTATGCACAGACGTAGATTACTCTACATCCTTGTTTGCAGATCCTCACACTACAGCTTCCATTGGTTTATGTAAACCTCCTGATAAACAAGTTGTTTTAGGGTTTGCAAGCTCAAGATAAGTAATTTACCTGGTTATTTACTGGAGTGGTATCTATATGTTTTAAATCTGTAATGATAACACAGATTAAAGATAACTGATAAGACTCACCAGTTAATTGGGGCTTTTTCATGTCTTTATTTTCTGCTTCTTGAGCTTGTATTCACAGTGATACTAACTTGCATGGACACTGCACACTCAACAAATTGCCTCCTTACACATTAGTTTGAATAGGCATTTTCCATATTTAAAAAATATATGTACTTATCCAATCATGCTTATTACTAAAATTAGAATTGAAAATTTTAAGGAATTAAATCAAAATGCAAACCACAATCTATTGATCCCAGATTCACATTCTTCACTTATTTGTCTCCCTTTTTAATGTACTGGATTTTACTTTATGAGAAACATAAATTGAATATAATAAAAATATATAAAGTTGCATTTCCCAATCAACTCAATTCTGTTTATCATGCTATCTTTGACTTTGGCCCCAAGGGTATTTAATATTATAAATAAATAAATTTTATTTTCTG
>PVIY010042013.1:0-21236 GCA_004026745.1 Myrmecophaga tridactyla | reverse complement strand
CCTGGGGAAGGCACAGGCTCCAGACAAGCCCCCAAAAGAGCTCACTTCTGCCTATGCCTGGGGCAGTTGCAGCCTGAAAAGCCCTGCTGCTGTATCCACAGGCAGTCAAGCCTTTGTAGATACACAGCCACAAAAACCTCTGTTTCCTTCTTTTTTTTTTTTTTTTCCCCTTTTCCTGTCAGTCCTGCCCCCTTGGCGCCGGGGCAAAAATGAGCAACCTCCTCTTTGATCAGATTCACCTAAGCTGGGGGCCTAATTTTACTAGTCAGAATTTGTTAATTAGTTCCACAATTGGCGTTTGATTGTGCCCAGTCCCTGCTGCTGGTAAAGTCCTTTCCTTTCCCCTCTGGGAAGCGGCCTGGGGGGAGGGGCACTGGCTGCCGCAGCTTTGGGAACTCACGGTTCTGGGGGGTGCTCTCAGCCGGTCCAGCTGGTCCAGATTGGGGTACGCTGTGTGTCTGGTCACTGACGTGGCCCCAGGAGCTGTTCTGTACTGTTTCTGGTTATTTAGTAGTTGTTCTGGAGGACGAACTAAAACGCGCATGTTGTTAAGCCGCCATCTTGACCCGGAAGTCCTAGGAGTTTTATTCTTAAGAGTGTTTTGAACTATGTATTTTATTTACTAGATAAAAGGCAATTCTGGTTCGCTCTGAAAGTTCACGTCTTTTAGGGAATTTATTCTTTTCATCTAACTTGTCAAATTTATTGGCATAAAGTTCTTCATAATATTCCTGTTTTATTTTAAATATACCTGGAATCTGTAGTGTTGCTTTTCTCATTCTTGATAATGTAACTTGTGTCTCTTTTTTCCTGATCAGTCTTGCTAAAGGCCTGTCAGTTTGGATTAATACGTTTAAACACTCTGCAGTCCAAATAAAACCTTTCTTTAGGTTATATAGCTTGTAAACCACCCACTGTCTACCAAGTCCTAAGGAAAGAAAATGTGATCCAAGAATATTAAACTTAGGGAGTGGTCAACAGGTAGTTTGTTGTTGTTCTTGGCTTTGTTCATTCAGTGCCTGGTCTCTCCCTGGAATAGGAGGATCTTCAACATCGAGTAAGATCCCCCTCCATCCTCACCCCCACCCCACAGTTCAGAGGTTGAAGTCACTAGGACTTCTGTCAAACTTGTGCTGAGGGCGTTCAGCTGTTGGTCTGAGCTCCTGGGCTGAATTCAATAGATTGGCCCATAAGAACTTCTAACTTCTGTATTTATACAAAGGAAAAGCACTATTAGAAAGCAACTCCTATTAGCTGGGCTTGGCAGCAGGGAACAGGATGGGTAGTGGAAATCCTGTAATCTGAAAAAGCAGACTGAAAGGTGACAAAGAATCTGAAGATGGGTGGTTGAGGAAGATATAACATTCCAGATCCCCAATCTAGAAATATTGGTAAGAACTAACAACAGCTTGGTAGACAGAAGACCAAGGACCAGAATTCCTGGGTAAAAATTGTTCATTAGAAAAAAGAAAGAATACATGGTTTTAACTCATTAGCAGCTGCATTGCAGACCATGCAGAATTGGAGTAAGAACAAAGTACCTTTTCCAAATAATCAAAATTGGAACTCTAGCTTATCAAGTTCCAGCTTACATTTTAAGTCTCAGACTAGTCAGAATGATGTTGGAGCCAAATGTAGTCATAATCATTTAGTAGTGAGCTGCCATCACCAAGTGCTTTTAAACCACAAAGCCATTGGGTTCCTGTTTCCTTTAATCAGTTTGACAAGGAAGTAATGACATTTCTATTTAAAACCTTACTTAAAGTACAGGTATAAAATAAGAAATACTAATATTTAAACTAAGGTATCACAATTAATTGTCAAGTGTCTGAAAAAAAATTGTTTTTTTATTGCTGAGGCGTTCTTTATTTTTGAAAAAATTTTTTTAGGAAATTAATGTATTTGTGTAAAACTGCTAAAGTAGAAAATATAATTAGACTTTATCTCACTTATTTTATGTATTTTGAGGCACTATGATGTAATGGTAGTATCAGTGCAACTTAATAACAGTTATTAATGGCTACTTGATATTGTCTGTTCTTAATTGAATAGCTCATGTGAAATCATTCAGGTATAGATTTGGGGAATGATAAAGGAATCTTTTTTCTAGTGTTTGTTAAGGGAAACCACAAATTTAAAATGATCACTCATGGATCAGTAGATTTACTTCTTGAAAGCTACTAAGTCAGATTACAAAGATCTGGCTAAAACGTAGAAGGATTGAGAACTAGTTTAACGTTTGAAAATTTAATATCCTATGAACACTCAAACAAGTAATCTGCCAACAACCTGATGTGCTACCAAGAGAAAATGTGAGTTTTCCTTAATGAATAGTTACATTCACTTTACATTTTAGTAAATTGTATGGTGGTTTACGTGAAAGGACACTAAGGGCTTATTAGAATGAGGGGCAGTGCACCCCGGTGGCCCTGTTCTCACATGCAGTGGATAGGTATCTGCCAAAAATACTCCAAAACCATTCTTTATAGGAATTGTATTTTGTGCTCACTCAGTAGCTTTCAGTATATATTTTCTGTATTCTAGGACTGCACACGCTATTGACAGTAATCTGGGCTCAAATCACCCCTGTAGAGGTTGACATTTCATAGGGAATTTTATAATGTGAAAATTTTATGTACCTAGGAAAGAAAGAGGCATGTAAATACATGTAATAAACTTGTAGCATATGTAAAATTTTGTTGGTTCTTTATCCTACAAAAATAGAATATTTTACTATGAATTTGTTGAATATAAGACCGTGATTGTTTTTTTATACTATAGTCTAATTTTAAAGATTCAGATTAATTTGTATTTAGAGTTTGCCCCTGTGTTAAAGTGCCAGTGTATTTATGTTATAATTGGTTTGGTTATGAACTATTTTTCAAAGTAAATCCTAGTTTTGATTGTAACTGAAAAGATTTCAACTGCTAAAACACTTTGTATTTTTAAGAGATATGAAATTCAGTACAGGGCTGTTGTTTTTTTTTTTCCTTTTCTATTTAATTTAAGAAAACATATTGGTTTTTTTTCTTTAAGCCCAAAGATAATTATGAAAAGGTCCCTCCAATCTTAAAAATCCATTTTGATGTTCGCCTATTTTTGTAACCTGTGATAGGTTATTGCACAATACCAGTATATTTTCTTTTCTGTCCTAAGTGCAACCCAGGGGACCACTTATTAAAAATAGTAATATATTTAACCTGTCTTAAGGGTAAATGTAAAGCAACAGTTAATCCAATAGTGAGTTTAAAAAGTGAGTGAGGGAGTTAGATAAAAAATTATTGTAAGTTGCTTATTTTCTAACTTCATAGCTCTTTTTGATATTTCTAAGCAGAATGGCCAAGTTATATTTCTCAAAATAAATTCAGATGTCAGTTTTGCCCCAAGTCTAATATTGATCTCCTAAATACAAAATTGTATAATACTTAAAATATATATAAGAATTTGAAGCATGAAATTAAAAGTAATTTTTTCTGCCCATTCCCCAAAAAAAGAATATTAAACTTAGTTGCTGTTCAATACTGAAGTCAACAAGTAGACCTTCTTCAATAAGCAAAACCTGAAAGAATGTAACATCTGTAAGTCTATCTTGAAAGAAAATCTATTTAATAGTAAAATTAAGCTAACCAAGAGATAAATCAAAATAACTCAAGTAGAACCCTGGTAAAAGAACTGAGATTACAAAGTAAAGATAGACCTAGGAGGAAGCACAGACACAAAATGTTAAAGTGGGATGTTTTACAAATTGTCCTCTCCACAAGAAAAATGAAAGGACTTGAATTAACTAGGTATTAACTCTGGAGCCAGAATGGACATTTAGAACAACTACAGGAGTGCCAGAAGAAGGCAACAGTGAGTTGTGCTGTTGTAGTGAAAGCAGGAACCAGTGACTAGCCATCTTTGCTCAACCCTACCTGTAGTGACTTCCAAAACACCTCTGGCTGCAGCAGTGTGTTCTGAATTCTGGGAGTGACTGGCTGGTGCCGGGACTGGCATAGGAAACTACCTTCTCTTAAAGTTGGGGTGGAGGGTTGAGGTCAGATCGGGGGACCCCCTTAGGGACCATCTCAGAAGTAGGCCTCAGTTTCAGCCCTCTGGGCAGCAGCATTCTAGCATCTACCAGCAGCCACCTGAACATAAAGAGCTGGTATACCTTCTGACAGCTCAATTAGCATTAAATCAAATTAACCATATATTCCTATAATAGTGAAAGTTAAGTTTGCTGTTTGTAGTCCTTAAGAACTTTAAAAAAAAATACAAAATACTCTTTATTACATTTTCCTTCCTATAACATATTTCCCTGGCTGTTTATTTCCTGAATGTGATTGCTCTTTCCAGGAAAGATTATATAGGATATTTTAGCTTATTCCCTATTTTTTGGAGAGTAATCTCAGTTTCAGTTTTTAGAATGTAAATAGGTAGTTTTGTGGTTATACTCTATCTACCGTGGACTATTTTTCAAAGTGCCCAATGTTTATAGCCACGTCTTATTTTGCTTAATTATTGTCTATTAAAGAAAATGATTACTAATCTTATCAATGAGATAGGAATTGCAACATAGAAAATGTTTAGCTGGATATAGCCCTATCCTAACAAGCATGCACTAAATAAACAAGTTTTTTCATCATAATAAGCAGTGATTGTGTATACTAGAGGTATTGTCATGCTTGAAATGTTGCTTACACAGGGAGATGGAGCTGGGACATCCAGAGAGATTTATTACTTCATCCACCAACCATCTCATACTCACACTTATTTACTTTGATTCCAGGATAGCTAGGGGACTCAAATAATTTTTTGTGTGGAAATGCAAAACAGTGGTGAACCTCAGTTTACCTTGTTCCCAATTACAAGTATAGTTTATCCCTCTTAGAAGAACTATATTAGGAAACTTCCAACTTTTCAAAGTCTAAAAATCATGATAATGGTACAGGTTTTCCCATTAAAGCCTCACAAACCTGCCATTCTGTTCACATTTATCTTTACTTATCCATGGAAAATGGTCTTAAAATTGCTTGTTTTGCTTTACAAATCTATATTTTGGCTGCTTTTATGTAGATTAGATAATTACATTTATATATGGTTTTATATATATATATATATATTTTTTTTTTTTTTCCTTTTTTTCTTTTTTGCATGGGCAGGCTCCGGAAGTCGAACCTGAGTCTCCGGCATGGCAAAAGATAATTCTGCCCCTGGGCCACCTTTGCACTGCCCTATATGATTATATTTTATATACTAGAAATTTATGTTCATTCAGAACATGTTGTGTCAGTCAAAGGGTCCTCTGAAAACAAAGTTTCTATTAACAGGGTTGGTCTGAACATATTGGTGTACCCTGGAAGAAGATCAGTTCTCCTCACCTAACAGTGTTTTTGCTATACAAATCAGCTTCAAGGCAAATCCCCTAGTGCTCAACCATATTTCTGTCCTTACTTCCCTCCTACAGAAAAATCTAAAGATGTCTGTGTCTGGACATGGACAGAACTGAGGGTGTAATCATTCTTTATATCTATCTTCATTAGTAGTAGAGGAGAAAGAAGAATTTATTCAAAAGAAAGAATAGTCTTTCAAGATCTTCTAAGTTTCAGCCCCTTCATTAATAAGTATTGGAAATATTAGTAAAATCCCATACTTATAGGGAGAGGGCAGGGTTTAGAAGAGCTGGGGCATAGCAACCCATCTCTGAACCTCAAGCGAGCCCCTTTCCAGGACATAGCCGGGACTGCTTCATTCATTGTCGTTCTCAAATAAGGAAATAACTGAAAATGCAGTGGCTGTGGAACACATCTATGTTCATTAATGGATACTGTAGTGAAGTTTAATCCATCCAAGTAGAAATAGAATGCCTTCCAATCATTCCTTCTCACCCTCTGCTTCCTTTCCTCTGCTCAGAATATCTAGTCTCTTTTGAAATTTCAATGAAATCATGTTGAGTGCTGTTTTTTTTATCTTGTAGTAGTTCTCTTTCACATTTTATTTTTGTGCATATTTATGTTTTTCAGTGGGAGAACCGAAGTCCAGTCAGTTCAATATGGCAAAGAAAAGGCAAATAAAGATAGGATATTTGCAAGGTAAGCCACTTCTATTTCAGCAACTGAAGTTTTTCTTAAGGAATATTAAAATTATTAATACTCTTTTTACCAAATGTGATTGTAGAATTATCTCATAATCCTTGCTTCAGTTAAGCAATAGATTATGTTGAGGGAATAATAAACTGGCTTATCTAGTTTATTCATTAAATTTTTAAAAATGAGCATTAACTGTGTAAAGCATTGTAGCTCGGACTAGGATGAATCAAATATAATATTTTAAACAAAACATTATATTAGAATGTTCATTTCCATTTTTTTTTGCTTTTTTTATTAATTTTTTTAACTGAGAAATCTTCACACACATACATTCTATACATGGTATGTATACATTCGATGGCTCACAATATCATCACATGGTTGTGTATTCATTACCATGATTATTTTTTAGAACATTTGCATCACTCCAGAAAAAGAAATAAAAAGAAGAAAGAAAACACTCGTACATCCCACACCCCTTACCCCTCCCTCTCACTGACCACTACTATTATCCACCTAATTTATTTTATCCATTGTCTCCCTGTTATTATTTTTTAATCCATATTTTTTACTCATCTGTCTATACTCTAGATATAAGGAGCATCAGACACAAGGTTTTCACAGTCATGCAGTCACATTTGTAAACATTGTATCTTTATACAATCATCTTCAAGAATCTAGGCTACTGGAACACAGCTCAACAATTCAATGGCTTCCCTCTAGCCACTCCAATACACCATAAACTAAAACAAGATCCTTATATAATGCATAAGAATAACCTACAGGATTACCTCTCAACTCTCTTTGAAATCTCTCAGTCACTGAAACTTTATTTTGTCTCTTTTCTTTCCTCTCCCATTTGGTCAAGAAGGCTTTCTCAATCTCTTGATGCTGAGTCTCAGCTTATCCCAAGCTTTCTGTCCCATGTTGCCAGGAAGACTTACACATCTGGGAATCATGTCCCACATAAAAGGGAGGGCAGTGAGTTCACTTGCCAAGTTGGCCAGAGAAAGAGGCCACATCTGAGCAACAAAAGAGGTTCTCTGGGAGTGACTCTTAGGCCTAATTTTTAATAGGCTTACCCTATCATTTGCAGGAATAAGTTTCAAAGAGACGAACCCCAAAATCAAGGGCTCAGCCTATTGTTTTGGTTGTCCCCACTACTTGCAAGAATATCAAACATTCTCCACATAGGGAAGTTGAATATGTCCTCCTTTCTTCTCATTCCCTCAAAGGGACTTTGCAAACACTTCTTTATTCAGTGCCCAAATCATTCTGGGATTTATCAGGACATCACGCTAAACTGGACGAGCCAACAAAATCTCACACCCTGTTCAAGATTCCGTGTACTTATGATGTTCAACTAAACTGACCATACAAGTTATATTAGGAAATGCACTTCCCAAAATATAAATTTTGCACCACATAAACAAAACATCTCTCCCTTTAGTCTCACATAGAAGTTGAAGTTTTAAAATGTGGACAATATCATCCTTTACCCAGTCTTCTATATACCTTAATCCTGTCCAGATCAGCTTCATTCATTATCTCTACTCAATGTCTGATCACTTTTTCAACTTTTTAAAGCATTCCTGTATGGGATAATTCTGACTCGTGGCTTCAGAGCTCTAACTCTGAGTTTCACATGTCACATATTCACCCAGTTTCTGGAAAAGACCATGTTATATGCAAATAGCCCAATATCTCAGAATTTAGAACAGTTTCATCCCCTAAATATATGTGACTGCTATAAGAGCTTACAATCTAGAACCCTTTACAATAAGCCCCAACCTGATAACCAGTGCTCTCAACTTTAGTTCACCGAATTTTTATATTATCAGTAGTCCAATTATCATGATTAAGGCATGATGATATTTGCTTTTTTGTTCCTGACATTTCATTTAACATATAGTCCTTAAGTTTCATATACCTAGTTGCATGCCTTACAACTTGATTCCCTCTTGCAGCCACTCAGTAGTCCATTGTATATATACACCATAGTTCCCCCTTCCATCCTTCAATTGTTACACCTTAGGCCACCTCCATTCATTGTAGATCAGGAACGCTACCACCAGAAACACCAGTGTGCAAATGTCCATTCATGTCCCCCACACTCAGTTCCTCTAGTTATATACTGAGCAGCGGGGTTTCAGGATCATATGGCAACCCCATCCCAAATCTCCTGTGGAACCACTACACTGCCCTCCAAGAGGCTAGACCTCTCATTTCCATACCAACAGTGAATAGGTACATCTCTTTCTCTGCATTTTCTCTAGCACTTGTTTTTCTTTGTTCATTTTTTGTTTTTTATTTATTTTAGTTTTTTATATATTTATTTTGTATGCTGTATGGTGGGGGTCACATTTCATTCTTTTTCCATGGGAGTATCCCATTATTACAGGGCCATTTGTTGAATTTTTGTTTGTTTTCTTTCTTTCTTTGCTTGTTTCTTTGTTTTGGGAAGTGCATGGGCCGGGAATTGAACCCAGATCTCCCGGGAGAGAATTCTACCACTGAACTACCATTGCATCCTATCTCTGTTCTTTTTTTTTTTTAAACATAATGAGATACAAACACAAACATTCTTACCATATGATCATTCCATTCTTGGTATATAATCAGTAACTCACAATATCACCTCATAGTTCTATATTTATCAACACGATCACTTCTTAGAACATTTGCATCAATCCAGAAAAAGAAATAAAAAGAAAAAAAATCATACATACCATACCCCTTACCCCTCCCCCTCACCAATCACCAGCATTTCAATATACTAACTTTATTTTAACATTTGTTCCCCCCATTATTTATGTATTTTTAATCCATATGTTTTACTCATCTGTCCATAAGGTAGATAAAAGGAGCATCAGACACAAGATTTTCACAATAACGCAGTCACTTTGCATAAGCTATATCATTATACAGAAATCTTCAAGAAACATGGCTACTGGAACACAGCTCTACATTTTCAGGCAGTTCCCCCCAGCCTCTCCATTATACCTTAACTAAAAAGGTGATATCTATATAATGCATAATAATAACTGCAGGATAACCTCTCAACTCTGTTTGAAATCTCTCAGCCATTGACTATTTTGTCTCATTTCTCTCTTCCCCCGTTTGGTCAAGAAGGTTTTCTCAATCCCAGTTCATTCTAGGATTTCAGTTCCACATTGCCAGGAAGGTCCACACCCCTGAGAGTCATGTCCCACATGGAGAAGGGGAGAGCAGTGAGTTTGCTTGTCGTGTTGGCTGAGAGAGAGGCCATATCTGAGCAACAAAAGAGGTTCTCTGGGGGTGACTCTTAGGCCTCACTTTAAGTAGGCTTAGCCTATCCTTTGCAAGGATAGGTTTCATATGAACAAACCCCAAGACTGAGGGCTTGAACTATTGCTTTGATTGTTCCCACTGCTTGTGAGAGTATCAAGAATTCTCCACAATTGGGAAGTTAAATTTTCCCCCTTTCTTGCCATTACCCCAAGGGGGCTATGCAAATACTTTTTTATTCACTCTTCAAATCACTCTGGGATTTATCGGGGCATCACTCTGGACAACCCTACAAAATCTCATGCCTACTCAAGGTTCTATGTACTTATGGTGTTCAGTTAACTGTCCACATAAGTTATATTAGGAAATGTACTAGTCAAAATATAAATTTTGTACCAAATAAACATTTTTTGCTTTAGTCTCACACATAAGTTAAAGTTTTAAAGTATTAATTACCATCTATTTTTAACATCCTGCAGTATTGACATTCCTTTGTTCTTCTTCATGCAAAAACATTTTTAAATGTGTACATTTAGTCACTATCATTATACATTCTTGTCATTCCTAGATTATACCATCTCAGTCTTTATCATCTGTCTTTCCTTCTGATTTCATTTGTGCCTCCAGGCCTCCTCCCTCTATCATTCGCACATTTAGCTTCACATTTGTACTAACATTATTGTATTACAGTTAGATAGTATTGTGCTATCCATTTCTGAATTTTTACAATCAGTCCCGTTACATGAACTATATCCCTTCAGCTCCAGTTACCCTATATCTACCCTATTTCTATCTCCTGAAGGTCTCTGTTCTTAGCTGAAATTCTCCAAGTTCATTCACTAATGTTAGTTCATATCAGTGAGACCATACAGTATTTATCATTTTGTTTCTGGCTAATCTCACTCAGCAAAATGTCCTTAGGGTCCGTCCATGTTGTTACATACTTCATAACTTTATTCTGTCTTACAGCTGCATAATATTTCATTGTAGGTATATACCACAGCTTGTTTAGGCACTCAAATGTCTGTTGGGGGACATTTCAGCTGTTTCCATCTCTTTGCAATTGTAAATAATGCTGCTATAAACATTGGTGTCCAAATGACCGTTTGTGTCCTTACCCTCATGTTCTCTGAGTAGATAATTAACAATGGTATTGCCAAATCATATGGCAGTTCTGTATTTAGCTTCCTGAGGAACTGCCAAACTACCTTCCAGAGTGGTTGTACCATTTTATATTGCCACCAACAGTGAATAAGTGTGCCTCTTACTCCACATCCTCTCCAGCACTTGTCATTTTCTGTTTTATTGATAATGGCCATTCTGGTGGGTGTGAGATGATATCTCATTGTGGTTTTGATTTGCATTTCCCTAATAGCCAAGGAAGTTGAGCATCTTTTCATATGCCTTTTAGCCCTTTGTATTTCTTCTTCTGAGAAGTATCTGTTCATGTCTTTTGCCCATTTTATAGTTGGGTTGTCTATCTTTTTGTTGTTGAGTTAAACCATCCTTTATATATTCTGGATACAAGACCTTTATCTGATATATCATTTCCAAATATTGTCTCCCATTGTGTAGGCTGTCTTTTTACTTTCTTGACGAAGTTCTTTGATGCACAAACGTGTTTAATTTTGATGAGTTTCCATTTATTTATTTCTTTCTTCAGTGCTCATGCTTTGGGTATAAGGTCTAGGAAACCACCTCCTATTATAAGAATTATAAGATATTTCCCTACATTTTCTTCCAACAGTTTTATGGTCTTAGATCTAATGTTTAGGTCTTTGATCCGTTTAAGTTAATTTTTGTATAAGGTGTGAGATGTGGCTCCTCTTTCATTCTTTTGCATGTGAATATCCTATTCTCCAAGCACCATTTATTGAAGAAACTGTTCTGTCCCAGGTATGTTAGCTTGACTGCCTTATCAAAGATCAATTGTCCATTGATGAGAGGGTCTGTATCTGAACACTCTATTCAATTCCATTGGTCAGTATATCTGTCTTTATGCCAGTACCATGCTGTTTTGACCGCTGTAGCTTCATAATACGCCTTAAAGTCAGGTAACTTGAGACCTCTGACTCCATTTTTCTTTCTTAGGACATTTTTAGGTATTCGGGGCACCCTGCCCTTCCAGATAAATTTGGTTATTGTTTTATCTATTTCTAAAAAGTAAGTTTTTGGGATTTTAATTGATATTGCTTTGAATCCATAAACCAGTTTAGGTAGAATTGACATCTTAACTCTATTTAGTCTTCCAATCCATGAACACGATATGCACTTCCATTTATTTAGGTCTTCTGTGATTTCTTTTAACAATTTCTTGTAGTTTTCTTTGTATAGGTCTTTTGTATCCTTAGTTAAATTTATTCCTAAATATTTTATTCTTTTGGTTGCAACTGTAAGTGGAATTTTTTTACTTGATTTCCCTCTCAGATTGCTCATTAATAGTGTTTAGAAACACTATAGATTTTTGAGTGTTGATCTTGCAACCTGCCACTTCACTGTACTCATTTATTAGCTCTAGTTTTGCTGTGGATTTTTGGGGGGGTTGGACATATCATATCATCTGCAAACAGGGAGAGTTTTATCTCTTCCTTTCCAATTTTGATGCATTGTATTTCTTTTCCTCATCTAATTGCTCTGGCTAGCACTTCCAACAAAATGTTGAATAAAAGTGGTGATAGTGGACATCCTTGTCTTGTTCCTGATCTTAGGGGGAAATTTTTCAGTTTTTCCCCCTTGAGGATGATGTTAGCTGTGAGTTTTTCATATATTCCCTTTATCTTGTTGAGGAAGTTCCCTTATATTCCTATCCTTTGAAGTGTTTTCAACAAGAAAGGGTGTTGAATTTTGTCAAATGCCTTTTCTGCATCAATCGAGATGATCATGTGGTTTTTCTGCTTTGATTTGTTGATATGGTATGTTACATTAATTGATCTTATGTTGAACCATCCTTGCATACCTGGGATGAATCCTACTTGGTCATGGTGTATAATTCTTTTAATGTGCTGCTGGATTCAATTTGCAAGTATTTTGTTGAGGATTTTTGCATCAGTGTTCATTAGGGTGATTGGTCTATAATTTTCTTTTCTTGTAATATCTTTGTGTGGCTTTGTTATGAAGGTGATGTTGGCTTCATAAAATGAATTAGTAGCTTTCCTCCTCTTCTGTTTTTTTTTTTGTAAGAGTTTGAAGAGGACTGATACTAATTTTCTTTCTTGAATGCTTGGTAGAATTCACATATGAAGTTATCTGGTCCTGGACTTTTCTTTTTTGAGAGCTTCTTAATGACTAATTCAATCTCTTTACTTGTGATTGGTTTGTTGAGGTCATCTATTTCTTCTCAAGACAATGGTCATGCCTTTCTAGGAAATTGTCCATTTCAACTATGTTGTCCAGTTTATTAACATATTGTTCCTTATAGTATCCTCTCATTACCTCCTTTATTTCAGCGGGGTCGTGCCCCTCTTCCATTTCTGATATTATTTATTTGCATCCTTTCTCTATATATATCTTTTTTCTTTTTTTTATTTTTCAGTCACCCTAGCTAAAGGTCCATCAATTGTATTGATTTTCTCAAAGAACCAACTTCTGGTTTTGTTGATTTTCTCATTTCTTTTCATGTTTTCAATTTCATTTATTTCTGCTCTAATCTTTGTTATTTCTTTCATTTTGTTTGCATTGAGGTTAGTTTGCTATTCTTTCTCAAGTTCTTCCAAGCGAACAGTTAATTCCTCGATTTTTGCTCTGTACTCTTTTTTAATATAGACATTTAAGGCAATAAATTTCCCTCAGCCCTGTCTTTGCTGCATCCCAGAAATTTTAATATGCTGTATTTTCATTTTCCTTTGCCTCACGATGTTTACTGATATTTGTTGTGATATCTTCATTGACCCACTGGTTGTTTAAGAGTGTTATTTAGCCTCCATATATTTGTGAAGTTTCTGGCCTTCAGCCTGTTGTTGATTTCCAACTTCATTCCATTATGATCTGAGAAAGTGTCTTGGGTGATTTCAGTCTTTTTAAATTTATTGAGACATGCTTTGTGATCCAGCATACGGTCTATCCTTGAGAATCATCCATGAGCACTTGAGAAAAATGTATATCTTGCTGTTGTGGGGTATAATGTTCTGTAAATGTCTCAAGTCTATTAATTTATTGTATTATTCAAGTTCTCTGTTTCTTTATTCATCCTCTGTCTAGATGTTCTAAACATTGATCAGAGTGGGGAATTAAAGTCTCCAAGATTTTTCATAGGGGTGTCTATTTCTCCCTTCAGTGTTGTCAGTGTTTGCCTCATGTATTTTGTAGCACTGTGGCTCAGTACATAAATATTTGTGATTGTTATGTCTTTTTGTTGAATTGTTCCTTTTATTAATAAATTATGTCCTTTATCTCTTTTAATTGTTTTACCTTTCAAGTCTAATTTGTCAGATATTAGTATAACTACTCCTACTCCTTTTTTATTCTTTTTTGCAAAAAATATCTTTTCCAAACCTTTCACTTTCAACCTATTTTTGTCCTTGGGTCTCAAATGAGTCTCCTGTAGTCTCCTGTAGACAGCATATTGATGGGTCCTGTTTTTAATCTATTCTGCTAGTCTATATCTTTTGATTGGGGCATTTAATCCATTAACATTTAGTGTTATTACTGTAAAGTCAGTAGTTTCTTCTACCATTTTGTCTTTTGGATTTCATATGTCATATCTCTTTTTTTTCCTCTCTTTACTTTACTGATAGTCTTCATTTCTACACTCTTCTCCAAACCTCTCTTTCTCCTGCTTTTTCCTATCTGCGTGTAGTGCTCTCTTTAGTATTTCTTGCAGATCTGGTCTCTTGGTCACAAATTTTCTCAGTGATTGTCTGAAAATGTTTTGATCTCCCTGTGTTTTTTGAAGGACAATTTTGCTATATATATATATAATTCTTGGTTGGCTGTTTTTCTCTTTTAGAATCTTTAATATATCAAACCATTGTCTTCTCCCCTCCAAGGTTTCTTCTGAGAAATTCACACATAGTCTTATTGGGCTTCCCTTGCATGTAATGGATTGCTTTTCTCTTGCTGCTTTCAAAATTCTCTCTTTTTTTTCACACCTGACAGTCTCATTATTAAGACTGTCTTGGAGTATGTCTATTTGGGTCTGTTCTGTTTGGGGTATGCTGCACTTCTTGAATCTGTAGTTCTATCTCTTTCATAAGAGATGGGAAATATTCAGTGATTATTTCCTCCACTAATTTTTCTCCTCCTTTTTCCTTCTCTTCTCCTTCTGGGACTCTCACAACATGTGTATTCAGATGCTTCATAATGTCATTCAGTTCCCTGAGACCCTGCTTATGTATTTCCATTCTTTTCCCTATATTCTCTTTTGTGTGCCAAATTTCATATGTCCAGTCCTCTAATTCACTAATCCTTTCTTGTGCCTCTTCAAATCTATGGTAAGTTTCCTTTTTTTATATTTCTTCTGTTATGCCTTTCATTCCCGTAAATTCTGTGATTTGCTTTTTTTCAAACTTTCTCTTTCTTCTTTTTGCTCACCCAATGTCTTTATATCCTGCCTCAACTTGTTGATTTGACTTTTGATGAAATTTTCCATGTCTGTTTGAACATCCTGAATTAACTGTTTCAACTACTGTATCTTATTTGAATTGTTGGTTTGGTCCTTTGTCTGAGCCACATCTTCAATTTTCCTTGACTGACTTATTTTTGCTGGTTTCTAGGATTTGATTTCCTTAATTAGTTTATTCTGGAGATTGTTTTCACTCTTTTACCTAGGATTTTCTTGCTGGATGGCTTTGTTCTCTGTCTGTTCTTTGGCACTCATCAACTTTTTGTGGACCTTTAGCATAGATTCTGTTTAACTGATTAGAATTTTTCAGTTCTTTTTTTTCCATTTATCCTGCCTATATGGAGCTCTTTTTTTTTCTGCATTGGGTCTTCCCATTTTATAGACCCCAATCAGACTTTCCCAAACGGAACTGGCTCACATCTTAGGAGGAAAAAGTAGCCTGCATCAGTTTTCCCTGATGGTGAGATCCAGCATGTTGACAAATTTTAACATGAAGACTCTAGACTCTGTGCTTTTCCCATTCTACCCAGCGTGTGGCACTTTTCTACCTGTGGCTTCCCACCAGAGTAAAGTGATGTGGTGCCTTTAATTTCAGCAGACTCACCCTGCCATGGGCATAGCTGAGACAGAGGTCAGGTTATAGGTTGACATTCATTGCTTCAGTTTTCCAGTCCCTGGGGCCTCAATTCCTTGAAGGGGGGATTCTGCTTGAGCTGGACAGCACCATTCTCTTGGGGAAGATACACCCTTTAGGGGATTAACTCCTTTCACCTGACTAGTTGCTTTGTCTCTCAAACAATCTTAATTCTGTTGCCTGGAACAGTATTGGAACCTGAAAAGGCTTCCACTTCTATCTAATGAACTGTTAAGTAGTAGAAACAAAGCAAAAAAGAAAAAAATCCTTTTTAGTCCAGAGAACCCCTACTCCTCTGGTTTGTCATTCAAGAACTTAAGTTGGTACATGGCTCTATGTATCTTCAGGCTCTATGTGCTCCCTTTTCTTGGGGTCCAGCTCCTTTGTAGTATTTCTTGCTGTCAAACTCGAAAAGCGTCAGGTTTGTCTCCCCCCATCAGCCCTGCCCCCTCCCTGCCAGGACAAAAACTCCTAGTACCTTTAGCATTTATTCCAGGTCTCTCTGTGCTGGGGGCTTATTTTCAGTAGTCAGAATTTTTTAATTAGTTTCACAAGTGAAGCTTGGTTGAGCTAAGCCCTTGCTGCTAATAGAGTCTATTTCCTTTCCCATTGGGGAACCAGCTTGCCGCACCCATGGGAAAGGAGTGCCGGCCTCCATGGCTTGGGGGACTTACAGTCTTGTGTGGGGTCTCAGCCAGTCCAGCTTGTCCAGACTGGTTTATGCTGTGTGTCGCTGATGTAGCCCCAGCAGTTGTTCTTTATTGTTCCTGGCTATTTCCTAGCATCTCTGGAGGACGAACTAAATTCCACTTCTCACTAATCCGCCATCCTGCCCTGCCTTTTTTTTTTTTTTTTTTTTTTTTGAGAAATATAACAACTCTTATATCATGTTTTCCAGCCCATTTCCATTCTTCATTAATATTGTTGAGAAATAGATAAGTTCCTTTTTATTTGGGTACCATATATTTATCTTTGGATATCTTATCACATGAAGCTAAAATAATGGTTGCTGATTATATCTCTATTATATCTGATATAATGAAAGAGTCTAGCCAAACATAAGACCATGAAGCTGGAGCCTTCTTGGTACATTTCAAAAAGAGTAAATGGGCTGGTAGTGAACAAGACTGAGCAAGGCAGAGTGGTATGGGAGCTAGTTCCAGAGGCAGATAGCAGCCAGGCCTTATATGATCTTGTGCTAGGACATGGTGAGGACTTTGGATTTTATTAACTTTAATAAAAGCCCAAAGGAGGGCTGAGAGCAAGATAGGGATATAATATGACTTGCATTTTTGTTTGTTTGTTTAATTTAGAGAGTTAAATTGAAGTATTTACAAATATCCTTGAAGTAAGGACATATAAAAAAAATCATTAATCTTTTTTATGTGTTCAAATAATAAAATTTACCTGCAGTTTTTTTTTTTAATTCTTGAGTTGTCCTCATCCTGATTTTGTCTATGAAAAATCTACCCCAGAGAAAAACAGTCAATGCATGTGCCCTGATGTGGAAAGGATTCAGGTGGTTAGGGCTACAGCCTCTTGCTATGATAGGTTTACTTGAATTTGAATGATATAATTTGTTTCAGCATTTGTTTGACAATGTTTTTAAGTTGATTTATTATTATATCTTGTTTTTCAGTTCATAAAGCAAATATCTATTTTTCTATTAAATATAAATCTTGAGTGCTACATTAATGGCCTTAATATTTCAGAAGGGAGAAAGTAAGAAAGGCATAACACAGGATACCTACCCTAATAGACATAGCTGCTGAAATTATTTAAAATCCTCCCTTTTACAGTCTTACATACTCTTATTTTCAGTTAGGAAGTATTAAAAACCTGTACATAGGTGAAATGTACAATAAAATGTTAACCTATAATTGTTTTTCTTGTATCTGCTCTTGAGGAAGAAAGAATTTACTTCCTTTTGGCTTTGTTGTTTTAACTTAGGATGTATTTGTTCTAGTTTTAGTACTGTAACTTATTTGGAGCACCCATCTCAGTGCTTGCTAAAAATCAGAATAAATGTTTGCTGATTCTTACTGTTATAACTACATCATAACAATACTTTTAAACCTCTTTAAAATCTTTTCCTAGTTAAAAGCATAACTATTTTTCTAGCATGCTATTTATTAAAAAAAAACACACAACATGTGATTTGTCGACTCATTATACTGTAGTATTATAATGTCCTAATATAATACTATGGGTATATTTATATGTTAAGGTTACTATCATGTGCAAATGACTTTCTTTATAAGTATCAATGTTTTAATATTATGATCAGTTTTTAATGTGATAACCGAATGCATATCTACTAAAATATTCTAATGGTTCAGCAATGATTAAATTATTTTGTTAAAATGTTAGAGCTCTTGGTCCCATCTTGTAACTTTAGTTGCTAACACAAATAGATAAAAAAGATTTTTCCTTATACTTTTCACATAAGATAGTTGTTTCAGCAATACTTGAATGTTATTCTATTTTACTTTTCTGATATATTGACTTTTCAAATTCCTTTCATATTTTTCAATTGTCATATAATAATATTCTAAGAAGACAGCAAAAGAATGTACCCATACAGCAGAAAAATAAGGTGCTATGGTCAGAAAATAAACTTACCACAATGCAAACATACTGATGCAGTGTGGTATTTTTTTCTCTGAAATTTCCACACTCAACAGGAAACATAGACAGCAATCTTGGGTGGGTGGGTCTCTGAGGTTAAAACTGTTAATAACATAAAATCCTGAACATTAGTTTTAAATGCAAAGCATTTCCAGCTATGTTTAGTCTATTAACAACATTAAAGTTTTCTGAAGCTTTATAGAAGGTATGTTGGATTTTTTTTTTCCTCCTTCAGATGACTTGTCCCTCCTCTTAGAAAATGAAACTAACTAGTTGATCTCCTGACTATAGTTAATGAACTCTTTTATGTGAGAAAAGAATAGTTTTATTAACATTAAAATTAATATTAATAAAAGAGCCATAAATGTTACCATTTCTTTTAGTAATCTTTTTAAAAATCCAAAGTATGACATTTATACTTTATTTTCATTTTTTGTTACTGATATGATAATTTGCATTGCAAAATGGGGGGTTTGGATAGATGGTCACCTCAATTGTCTTCAAGTCAAAAGGTCCTATAATTTAAACTCATGATAATGGGAAATGGTCATGCTTTAAATTACTTTGAATTCACTTATGGAAAATGAAATCTGGGTGTCTTGTTTTTTAAACCAATAACATTGTGTTTGTTTTAGAAAATGCTCACATATTTTTTAATTAAAAGATGTCATTAAGCCAAACTAAAAAGTTTTGGGGTATGAGTACTTATGGGGTGTGGATTCATAAATAAGTTAATTTTGGTTCAATAAAATTAATATACTAAAATATCATGAAAATTTAGGTACTTATCTTTCATAAAATTAAGGAGGTAGGCAGGAAGCTAGGAATCATAAATTGTACTAGTAGAATTGAATATTTAGATATAGAAACTTGGCGATTTGTCCAACAGAGGGCCAGATTTAGGGTCCCTACTCTTAAATACTCTTAAGTATTTTAAATGCTTCCTACTACATACATAAGAACATTTTAATGTATTTTTTTGGTCAGCTTTAATGGGCTTTTTAATCTAGTCAGTTTCTTTTTACATATTTAACATATTGGAAAGGAGATATTAAGCTGACAATGTAACTGCAAACTTAAGGACATTAGAATTGTTCTACCTAATGATCTCAATTTATTTCCAGTTAATTGGCAGACTTTATATTACATTTGCTTTGTACCTTGGTATTTTGGGTCTCTTAGTAATTTTTTTTACCCGTATAAAAGTGCATACATGGTACATGATGAGAGGTAAAAAATGACTGCCAACTTTAGGAGAAAATTCCTGAAAAGCTAAGATATCAGTACAATTCTAAGTACAATTCTTTATTGTTATTGGAAAGTCTAAAAGATGAACACCTATTAATCCTGTGAACTATAACCAAAAATAGTCTTTTTTAAATGTTACACATTCAGATGCTTCTACCTAAATTTTTAAGATCTGGTTTTTATAGTAAGATTATGGGATCTGAATTTTTTAATTGTGATAATGGAAAATAAAATATGTAATTTGGGTGCTTCACTGAATTTGTCACTGAAATATAAAATTATCAGTTTGCAAGATGATTTTTATTATATATTTTTATATAATTAGTTTAATTCATTATATTAGCCTCAATAATGTAATTCTGCCTCTCAAAAAGCGAGGCTTTTAAATAGATACCTTATATTTTCAGTGAGAAATCCAATTTTCAGATTTGGGCTGGTATCCGAATTTGCATATAAAAAGACTTTAGTTCAATATCTTTTTCAAAGTTGACAGTATTTAGATAAATAATAAAACATCTTTCTACTCCCAACTACAGGACGGAATAGTTAGCCTTTTTAAATGCGAAAGAACAAAAGGAAAGGGACAGAAAAGGAAAAAGAAAAAAGTCCACTGGCCAACCTGGGTTTTTTTTAAAAAGCATAAATATAATGTAATATACATAATTTTATCATTTTGCCCTGGCGTCTTTAAGCAGAGGAATAAGGTAGCAAACTACTCCTTTTGCTTCCCCCACCCACCCAACATTCCTTCTTTTTCCTGTTTCTTCTCTTTGTTCTTCTCTCTTCTACTCTCCCTAGCCTATTTTTTCCTTTCTTCTTCATATGAAGGAAAGGAACTTCATAGGAAATTATTTGGTAAATAGCCTCTGAATTATTAAATTCTTATAAGTAAACTCTGTACATTGACTCATCTCAAATATGTTCTATTAAGACAAATTCCAGGATTTCATTTATAGTTTCAGATCTAAAAATAAAACTTTTCACATATTTATTTAAATTATTTCTGCAGATCCCCAAGTAAGCCCTTGGCACGGAAATTAATGGATTGGGAAGTAGTAAGCAGAAATTCACTATCTGATGACAGGTTAGAAACACAAAGCCTTCCTTCACGGTCTCCACCTGGAACACCTAATCAGTAAGTACAGACCTGTATCAGTTGTGCTTCTTCCTAATTTCTAAGTTAATGGCTACATATTCCCGTTGCTTTAAGATCTGGAAATGTAAAATTTAACTCTTTGAGTCATATATGTTTTTTCTTGCTCCAGAGCAATACTTCCTCTTACTCTGTAGCTCATTGCAGAGTGGCATGGAATAGCCTTAGGGAATAAGGGAGTAGGGAATTGATAAAGGACCCTCACTTTCACACAGGGGGCACTAGCCAGTAAATCTAGATCTGTTAATATACTTAAAATCTCAATTGCTTGTTGTTGACATAATCCTTTTCCTTGTGGATTCCCAGCAGAATTTCTAGGAGAGCATAGGTTATTTGAAAATGTTTTCATCAGTGACTGGAAAAATATTTGCAAGCCCCCTTCAGGGAATGGTGAGAACAGGGAGAAATTCAACTTCCACAAGCTGAATTCTTGATATTCTCACAAGCAGTGTGGACAACCAAAGCTATAGGTTGATCCCCCAGTCTTGGGGTTTGTTCATATGAAACTTAACCCCACAAAGGATAGGTCAAGTCTACTTAAAATTTAGGCCTAAGAGTCACCCCCAGGAGGGCCTCTTTTGTTGCTCAGATGTGGCCTCTCTCTCCAGCCAACATGATGAGCAGTCTCACCACCCTCCCCCTCTCTGCGTGGGACATGACTCCCAGGGGTGTGGA
>PVIY010042012.1:0-21194 GCA_004026745.1 Myrmecophaga tridactyla | reverse complement strand
TTTGCCGTCTTAGATGCGTGTGGTTCATGGTGTCCCAAAACAATTACAACAGTAACATCAACGGTCACAGAGCACCATCAGATATAATAATAATGCCCACATTTGAAATAGTATGAAAATCACCAAAATGTGATACAAAAAAAATCAGGCTTCCCTATTCCCTGAGACACAACAATATTGAAATTAGGCCAATTATAACCAACCCTACACTGGCCTCTAAGTGTTCAGGTGAAAGGAAGAGTCACATATCATTCACTTTAAATCAAAGATTAGAAATGGGGTGGGCCATGGTGGCTCAGCAGGCAGAGTTCTCGTCTGCCATGCCGGAGACCTGGGTTTGTTTAATTCCTAGTACCTGCCCATGTCAAATAAATAAATAAATAAAAATGATTAAGTTTAGTGAGGAAGGCATGCCGAAAGCCAGGACTGGCTGAAAGCTAGGTCTCTTGCACCCAGCAGTAAGCCAGGTTGTAAATGCAAAAGAAAAGTTCTTGAAAGAAATGAAAAGTGCTATTCCAGTGAAGACAAAAATGATAAGAAAGTGAAACTAAAGCTTTATTGTTGATATGGAGAAAATTCTAGGAATCTGAATAGAAGATCAAACCAACTACAAAATTCCCTTCAGCCAAAGCCTAATCCAGAGCAAGGCCCTCACTCTATTCAATTCTATGAAGGCTGAGAGAAGTGAAGAAGTTGCAGAAGAAGAGTTTGAAGCTAGCAGAGGTTTTGGTTCATGAAGTTTAAGGAAAAAAGCCATTTCCATCACATAGAAGGGCAAGGTGGAGTATCAAGTGCTGATGCAGAAGCTGCAGCAGGCCATCTAGAAGATCTGGCTAAGACAGTCGATAAAGGTGGCTACACTAAGCAGATTTTCAGTGTAGATGGAACATTCTTCTCTTGGAAGAAAATGCCATCTAGGACTTTCATAGCTAGAGAGAAAAAGTCAATGTCTGGCTTCAAAGCTTCAAAGGGGAGGCTGACTCTTTTGTTGGGGACTAATGCAGCTGGTGACTTCAAGTTGAAGCCAATAATCATTTACCATTCTGAAGATCCTAGGGCCCTTAAGAATTATGCTAAATCTGTTCAACCTGTGCTCTGTAAATGGCATAAGAAAACTTGGCTGACAGTACCTCTGTTTACCATATGGTTTACTGAATATTTTGAGCCCACTCTTTTTTTTTTACATGGGCAGGCACCAGGAATCGAACCCGGGTATTTGGGCACAGCAGGCAAGCGTTCTTACCTGCTGAGCCACCGTGGCCTGCCCATTTTGAGCCCACTCTTGAGACCTACTGCTCAGAAGAAAAAAAAGATTCCTTTCAAAATATTAATGCTCTTTGGGTACACACCCAATCCCCTGAGAGCTCTGATGGAGACATACAATGATATGAATGTTGTTTTCATGCCCGCTAACACACGTCCATTCTGCATCCCATGGATCAAGGAGCAATTCTGACTTTCAAGACTTATTATTTAAGAAGTACATTTCATGTGGTGATAGCTGCCATGGATTGTGGTTCCTCTGATAGAACTGGGCAAAGTAAATTGAAAACCTTCTGGAAAGTACTCATCATTCTAGATACCATGACTAAGAGGGATTTATCCAGGAAAACAAGTTTGTTTTAACATTTGATAATCAATCAGTGTAATCATGTCAAGGGTCCCCAAGACCATTCCTAAGCTAAATGATTGACTAGAAGGACTCATAGGATTCAGCATATAGTCATACTCTTGGCTGTGATTTATTATAGTGAAAGGACACAAAGCAAATCAGCACATGGAAAAGGAACATGGGGTAAAGTTCGGAGGAAACTAGATGCAAGCTTCTAAGAGTAGTCTTCCAATGGAACCATACAGGACATGCTTAATTTCCCCAGCAGTGAGTTGTGACAGTATGTGTGAAATGTTGCCTACTGGGGAAGCTCTTTAGAGACTCGGTGCTCAGGGTTTTTATTAGGTACTGCTCATGGAGGCCACCTCTGCCTAGAACATATTAAAATTTCAGCTTCCCAGAAGGAAAGCAGGTGTTCAGCATAAACCACATTGTTTGTATGAACAATTTAGGCACAGCAAGTTACTCTTATCAGGAAACAGTGGGAACCTTATTGAAATCAAAGTTACTAGATGCCAGCTGTGGTAGTTAGATTCGGTTGTCAACTTGGCCAGGTGAAGGTGCCTAGTTTTGTGGCAGCAGACATGAGCCAATGGTACGTGAACCTCATCTATTGCTAATTACACCTGCAGTCAGTTAGGAGGCGTGCCTGCTGCAATGAATGACGTTTGACTTAACTGGCTGGTGCTTAAATGAGAGAGCACAACGTAGCACAGCCCAAGCAGCTTGGCATTCCTCATCTCAGCAGTCGCAGCTCAGCCCAGGCCTTCGGAGATGCAGAAAGGGATCACCCCAGGGAAAGCTGTTGGAACCCAGAGGCCTGGAGAGAAGGCCAGCAGAGATTACCCTGAGCCTTCCCATATAAGAAAGAACCTCAGATGGAAGTTACCTGCCTTTCCTCTGAAGAACTAACAAAATAAATCCCCTTTTACTAAAAGCCAATCCATCTCTGGTGTGTTGCATTCTAGCAGCTAGCAAACTAGAACACCAGTCAAGGGGCAACCTTGCAAACAGATCCTTCTAAGGATGGTTATGCTAACTCTCTTATGCACAACAGTCAATTCAATAGATGCAGAAAAAGCATTTGACATAATTCAATATCCAAACATGAAAAAAATTCACAGTAAACTAAGAATAGAATGTTTTCAACATGATAAAAGACATCTATAAAAACCCTAAAGCCAACATCACACATAACTGTGAAAGAATGTTTTTCTCCCAAGATCAAAAACAAAGCAAAGATGTCAGTTCTCATCACTTTCATTCAACATTGTACTGGTGGGTCTTAAGCCATTGCAATAAGGCAAGAAAAAGAAATAAAGGCTATATGGGTTAAAGGGAATAAATAAAACTTTTAATTCATAGACCTGATTGTCTATGTAGAACATCCAAAATAATCTACCAAAAAGCTATCAGAACTAATAAAGAAAATTTAGCAAGGTTGCAGAATACAAAAACCAATTCTCTATCTATATACTACAATGAATAATTGGCAATTGAAATTAAAAACAATACAATTTACAATAGTATCAATAAATGTGAAATACTTAGGGATAAATTCATCAAAATACATCCAAGACCTGTTCATTGAACACTATAAAACAGCACTGAAAGAAATTTGAAAAGACTTCAATAAATGGAGAGAGAGAGACCATGTTCAGGGATTGGAAGCTTTGATACTGGTAGGATATTAATCCTCCCCAGGTACAATGCAATGCCAGTCAAAATCTCAGCAGGCTTTTTTGTAGAAATTGATGAACTGATTCTAAAACTTAAAAGGAAATAAAAATCCCTCAGGATAGCCAATATAATTTTGAAAAAGAACAGAATTAGAATTTAAACTACTTGATTTCAAAACTTATTATCAAGCTATAGTAGCTGAGACTGCCAGTTTGGCATGGTCTCAAGAAGAGGCCCAAAGGACCTGAACAGAGAGTCCAGAAATAGATCCATAAATATAGAGTCAATTAATTTGCAACAAAGTGCCAAAGCAATTCGATGAGGATAAGGACAGTCTTTAAAACACAGTGCTGGAACACTGGGTATCTTCACTTGTGAAAAAGTGGACCCTTGCAGGGCAGTGCTTTGCAGGGCTCCTCTGTTTAAGGATATGTGGGTGGCAACACTCCTAATGCAATGTCGACATGGATGTGAACCTATGGGTGTGTAGTACTGTTTTATTTAGCTTATACTGTATTAAAAGTGAAATGATCTATGAAACATCCAGAACATACTTTAGTGGTATGCTGGGTCCTAAGATTAAATGCCTCAAATGGTGAGACTGGGAAGAAGAGAGCCGCAGAACATATAAGACCATGTTAGGACACGAATCAGCTTTATGATTTTGTTTAAATTGAATGGATAAAACCTAGTTTAAAAAAATATATATTGTTTTTTTGTATATATGTTATTTTTCACAAAAAAAGAAAAAAAATTCTTCTAGCCTTCAGTATTTTGGAGCAGCTAGAAGGAAAATCTGAAATAGTGGAATGGTAACCCATAACACATTCTGAAAGCTGTTCTGTAACTACTTGTGGAAGTGTACTTTGAAAATCATTGCCTTTTCTTTCTTTTCTCTGTATATATGTTATATTTAACAATAAAAAACATATAAAATATATAATCTCCTTTAAAAGTAATTAGAAATAAAGGGTATGAAGTGTCATATTTATAAATATTTTTGGTTAAATGCAATATAGTAAAAAAAGGGTTAGGAAGCAGCTAGAGGATACATAAGCAGATACCAGCTTTAGTTATTATTTTTATTTCCTTAAATGCAAAAGAGAACAAGGGGGAGCAGAGCAGGAAAAAAAAAACTACAGCTGTAGTTTTCTTTTTAAAACCCCCCAAAATGTGGTCAGATTCAGATTCTCTGTTCCTTGTTTTATACCCTTCCTTTAATAACAAGCCCAGCAACTCAGAGGGAGAACTGATGTGATGGGTTTCAGCTGGCACACAGGAGCTGGGTCTCAGTGGTAACTGGGTGCCCCAGAGGGAACACACGGTCTGGGAAATCTGACTGTTGAATTGTGAAACCTTTCCTATGATCTTTACCTTGACATGGCTTCCTTCTTTATCTGAAACAAGAGCCACGTGGGTGATTTCATGATGTCTGCAGTATTCCTGCAGTTCCTCTTGCGACTGAAATAAATAGAGTATAAAATAAACACAGAGCACCTGGAGCAGCTTCAAGTAATTAAGGAGAATTAAAATACTGTTTTCAATTGTATTCTCAAAATGAATTTATGAATTGCTAAACATGTTGACTCCAGGGAATATAAATATTAAACAAGAAAAACACAGAATTCAAAGGAAGAATAAGAACTCTTTTATCACGGACAACCAATTTGATCAGAATGCAGAAAAGAGGTTTTCAAAAGCTTCAAATCTTAACGTAAGTTTCCAAAAATCACCATACCTACACACACACACACACACACACACACACAAACACACAAAGAGAAAAAGCCTTTGAGGAAGCAAAGGCAACAAAAGATCAGAAGATGAAAAGCAGCACTGAAGCATAAAGCAAATAAGCACTAAGGCAGAGAAGCCTGCAGGGGATGCCACCGTGCAGGACTGAAGTTGCTGGGCTTATATTTTACTTAAAGAAAGGACAACTTATGAAACAAGTGGAAGAGGGTGCTTCTCTGTCAAATGATTAAAACTTGTGGTGCAGCACATCTCTGACAGGGACTGTATACAACACACACACAGGTGGACAGCAGTAGCTTTAGAGGTCTCTTGGCAAGTGCTGGGAGGGTTCCCCTCATCATCTCTTCATATTCATATTTCAGTGTAGGTGGATGTGGGTACAATGTGGATGGTCACTTGAGGACGCAGCCCCATCTGTGATCCTCTTGTGGCCACACAGACATTAGTAACCTGAAAGCCTCCCACCTAGAGGACAGGCAAGTGGTCAGTGTGAAACTTTCCTCGCCTCCACACTCAGGGCAGGTGTTAGGCCTGATTAGCGTGGGAGGCCTGGGGCTGTGAAGGCACAAACACTCTAAACATAGAATGCCTTTGAGAAGTGTGAGAGGCTAGAGAGTGGCCCTGCAAAGATGTTCATGAACAAATCCCCAGGACCATGCATATGTTACTCACATGGAAAAAAGGACTCTGCAGATGTGATTATAAGGAGCCTGAGATGGGGAAATTATCCTGGATTATGCAGGTAGGCCAAATGTAATCACAAGGGTCCTTATGAGGGAAACAAGAGGATTGGAGATAGAGAGGTAAGGATGGAAGCAGATGTCAGAGACAAGAGGCTACGTTGCTGGCTTTGAAGATGGAGGAAGGGGCCACAAGACAAAGAATATAGCCAGTATCTAAAAGCTGGAAAAGCTAAGGAAACAATTCTCTCCTAGACCCTCTAGGAGGAACCATCACTGCCAACTCCTTGATTTTAACTTTGTGTAAATGATTTTGGACTTCTGCTCTCCAGAATTGTAAGATAGTAAGTCAGTGTTGTTTTAAGCCACTAATGTTGTGGTAATTGGTTATAGCAGCCATAGAAAACTAACATAAGAAAGCAACGAGAACCACAGTTTGATGGAACCAAAAGGTGTACAGGACAATTTGGTATTAAAGCCGTGGCTATCTGTACTTCGTACATAGGCACCTTTCGTCTCATTACCTGTGACCAGTCATACATGATTTCTGACGTGATTCCTGCCGCCCACAGTTTCTGGGTGAGGTTGATGGCCCTGGACATGGACATCTGGCCAACACTTACAACCAGGAGGTCACAAGAGCTGACTGTAACCTGGATCAGAAACAGAGTGTTACAAAAGGCTTCGCTCCAAAAGGACATGATAAAATAAAAATATTCATGATAAAATAAAAATATTCATCTTTTAAGATAGAAATTACTATAGTCACAAAATTTCCTGGTACATGAGGCATTCCAGTTTCCTGCCAATTTAGGCTCTTTTTTGGTCAAAAATCTGAGTGGAGCTAACTTGTCAGATGGCAGATCTCTAGTGCTCACAACTAATTGGTTAGGATGTGATGGACTGAGGGTGACAGAATATTTTCAAAGTGGTTCTACTAAGACAACAGACAATAATCATGGTGACATCTCTACCAGGAAGTTTCCCTTAAACTGAATTGAAGACTAAAAATTGAATTGGGGTGGGCCATGGTGGCTCAGTGGCAGAGTTCTCGCCTGCCATGCCGGAGACCAGGGTTCAAGTTCTGCTGCCTGCCCATGCGAAAAAGAAAAAAGAAAAAAAATAGAATTGAAGACATCATTAGCACTTAATTTGGACAAGAAGTGAAAGTTGAGTCTTCATTGGTAAAAAAAGTATACATTTAAAGAAATAATTATTGAATGCTTAAAATAAGTTTTAGGCATTCAATAATTAAATGACTGCCAAGGAAAGGGCTTACCTCAATAAAAATACAATATTTAGATTAACAAATCAATTGTCTGGATACAGTTAAGTTCAGACCATACATGTACTTAATTTAGAGGAATGAAATCATTTGTGACTTGGCAGAGAGAAAGAGAGAATATAGCAGACCTCTGGCTCAGTAAGCATATGCCTCAGAGAGGGTGGAGAAGGGAAATGGCTGAAGCAGAGGGAGCACCCCCACCAAGACAGAAATTACTGTGACTACTCTGAGCCACCAGAAGGATATTCTTTTCCTCTGAGAACACTAATCATACCAGAAACTCAAGGGAAAAAGAGCCGTTTCTCGTATAGCCGACTACAGCAGGATTTCTGAACAAGGGGCTTTGATGTGAGTCCGTTACCAAATGCCACATCTCACATCCACACAGCGCATTACAGAGGAAGAAAGTGAGGCAAGGAGAGGATAACCGAGTTGCCTCAGGTCACCCAGCTGAAGAGCAGAGGTTAAGGACTGACACTCCCTGTCATGGTAAAGATAATTTCCAATACCTTCAGTCTACTGCTGCCACATTTGAGGAGCCATGTAAATTACTACAAAAGATAAACAGTACTTCAGAAGGGAAACATGTCTCGAAGGATGCTGGAAGCAGAGCTGGGACTCACATGCCCTTCCATGTTGATGACAGCAGCAGATATCTTGTCTATAGCTATGCTGACTCCAATGGCAGTGGGAACCGGCCCGAGAGCCTGTGGGCCTCTAAACTGGGGAATCTGTGGAGAAAGACACACTTCTGGTTAGGAAATAGAGGAGAAACTTTGATTATAGGGGAAACATTGGTTTTAGGGCAAGTACTTTATTGGCAACTTATTACCAAATATTTCAACAAAAGGAAGTGTGTGTGTGTTTGTGTGCATGTGTGTGTGTAGAGAGAGGGAAGGAAGCCTGCATACAGCGTTGGGAAATGTTAACACATACTGCATCTAGAGCTGCGCTGCTCAGTACGGCAGTCATAGCCGCTTGTGGCTACTGAGCACTCGAAATGTGGCTAATCCGAACTGAGATGTGTTGGTCATGTAAAATAGACTCTGATGGCAAGGACTTAGTATGGAAAAAAGGAATGTAAAATAGCTCAGTAATAATTTTTAAACTTTTGGTGACATGTTGAAATAATATTTGGAGTATATTAGGTTAAATAAAATATGTTATTAGAAATTCTACCTGTTTCTCTTCACTTTTTAAATGTTACTAGATAATTTAAAAATACATATATAGGTTCTGGTTCGGTAGTTGGCACATTTTCTCTATTCCTCTTAAGTACAGCCAAAAATTTTGGACACTCTCCATAAAACCAACATAAAAAGATTCTGAAAAGCAGACAGAAGAAGGCAGACCAGGTAGGGATCCTGGAACTAGAGGAATAAGATATGGTGAATTCCCTGGGTTTTCTCTTTCTTTTTTATTAAAGAAGTTGTGGGATTATAGAACAGTGAGGCATAAAATGCAGGATCCCATATATCACCTTATTATTAACACCCTGTATTGGTGCGGTACATTTGTTACAGGTGATGAAAGCACATTTTGAAGACTGTACTATTAACTATAGTCCATGGTTTAATTTAGGATTTTGTTGTGCAGTTCCATGGATTTTTTTCCCCAATTTTTATAATGTGTGTGTGTATATATATACAACCTAAAATTCACGCTTTTAATCACATTCAAATATATAGTCCAGCTTTGTTAATTATGTTCAAGATGGCTCTGGCTATTTGGGGTCCCTTAACCTTTCAAATAAATATGATAACTGGCTTTTCCATTTCTGCAAATAAAGCTGTTGGATTTTTGATTGGGATTGTGCTGAATCTGTAAATCACTTTGGGTAGAACTGACATCTTAATAATATTTAGTCTTCCAATCAATGAACACAGACTGTCCTTCCATTTATTTATGGCTTCTTTAATTTCTTTTGTAGTTATTTGTATACAAGTC
This sequence comes from Myrmecophaga tridactyla, assembly GCA_004026745.1. Taxonomy (NCBI): domain Eukaryota; kingdom Metazoa; phylum Chordata; class Mammalia; order Pilosa; family Myrmecophagidae; genus Myrmecophaga; species Myrmecophaga tridactyla. Next base: position 12,235 of record PVIY010042012.1, on the reverse strand, counting down.
CTTTATATCCTTGGTTAAATTTAATCCTAGATATTTGATTCTTTTAGTTACAAATGGAATTTTTTCCTGGTTTTTCTTTTTGCCTTATATATCTTGGACTGCATGCTGGAGAAAGTGACAACACAGAAATGCCATAAGGAGCAGACAAAAAAACTCCAAAAAAAGCCTGTACCTTCTAGTTAAAGGACTAGGAAAGGGAAAACCTAGCAATCCAGAAAACTTTTACATAATAACAGCCCTGCTCCAGCCAATATTACAGTAAAAATGCAGGCCCTCTCCCCCCCGAAATGGCTGAGTGAAGACCCTAGACATTCACCCTTGCCCAGATGTAATGAGGCCTGTTCTTCTACTCCCTACCCTTTTCCCTGCCCCACTCTTGTCAAGGTGGCATCAGAGAAGACCAAGTGGGAAGACTGAACTTTCATCCCTGCCCAAGGGTATTAAGCAGTCCAAACAGTGCGAGCTCCCCAGGATCCTGGACTTTCACCCATCCAAGCAGTATGAAGTTGTGCTTTTCCACTGGGGTAGTGTCACAGAAGGCTGAGTGCAAAGCTGGAACCTTCACCATTACCAGTAGTAACACCCCCCACCGCCCCCATGGTGTCAGTGGAGGCATGTGGGAAGCAGTAACGAGGGGCTCCATCTCTTCCTACCAGGGAGGTGACAGCAGAGGTCTAGTGGGGAGCTTGAATTCCCACCAGCATTTAGCAATAACAAGGCATAATGGGGAGCCTGGACCTTCACCATCACCTGGCAGTAGTGAGGCAGTGCCCCCTCTCCCCAGTGGTGTGGTGTCAGAAGAGCCCTGCTAAAACTGAAGATTTAAATAGGACTCAGAGTGTCATAACATAAAACCCCAAACATCCAGGATACAACTGAAGCGCACATATTGTGCCAAAACCCTGGAAGATCTCAAATGGAATGAAACAAGACAAACACAGAAAGCAGTATCAAGATGACTCAAACACTGGAATTATATGAAAAAAATGTAAAGCTGACATTATAAAAATGCATAAAAATCATTTATGAATATGCTTGAGACAAATGAAAAACTAGAAAGTCTCAGCAAATAGAAGATAAAAAGCTTACTGGATGGGCTCAAAAGCAGAATGGAGATGAAAGGAAAAATCAGTGAAATGGAGGATAAACAACAGAAATTATTCCATCTAAATAAAAAACAGAGAAAATAGGCTGAAAAACAAAATGAATGGGACCTTAGAGATATGTGAGACTAAAACAAAAGATCTGTGTCATCAGAGTCCTAGATGGAAAGTTGGGAGAGAAGGCAGGGCTGAAAAATAATTGAAGAAATAATGGCTAAAAAATTTCCCAACTTGGCAAAAGATGTAAGCCTATAGATTCAAGTAGGTAAGCAAAACCCAAACAAGATACAACCAAAGAAGTACATGCCAGGATATATCATAATGAAATTTCAGAAATCTAAAGATTAAAAAAAAATCTTAGAAGCAGTGAGAGAAATGACACTTTTCTTATAGGGGGAAAATACTCTCAGTGGCAGCAAATTTCTCATCAGAAACCATGGAGGCCAGCAGGAAGTGGCATATTTTTTCAGGTTCTGAAAGCAAAGAACTGTAACTCCGAATCCAATATCCAGCAAAATCTTTCAGGAATGAAGGGGAAATAAAGACATTCTCAGACAGGGTGGTTGATGGTGGCTCAGCGGCAGAATTCTTACCTGCCATGCCAGAGATCTGGGTTCAATTCCTGGTGCCTGCCCATGTTAACAACAAAAAAAAATTCTCGGACAGGGATATTAAGAGAATGTGTCATTGGCAGATCTGCCCTAACAGAATAGGTAAGGAAGTTCTTGAAATGCAAAGGAAATGATAAAAGGAGTCTTATAACATCAGGAAGGTAGAACAATGGAAAGAACAAAATTATGGATAAATGGGTAATACGATAGACTTTCCTTTTCCTCCTGAGTTTTCAACATTCTATTCGACAGTCAAAACAAAAAATATAACATTGTCTGCTATAGCTCTCAATGTATGTAGAGGAACTATTTAAGACAAATCAAATGGGGGATGGGATAAAGGGATGTAAAGGGAGGTAAGGTTGCTACACTTCACTTGAACTGGTAAAATTCTGAAACCTGTAGGTCTCTGTGTAGATGGAACAGTTAGATGCCTTCATTGTGATAGGTGTTACAGGAATCTACCCATGTGATAAAATGGCACAGAACCATACACACATATTATACCAATGTCAATTTCCTGGTTTTGATATTTTACTACAGTTTATGCAAGATCTAACCACCAGGGGAAACTGAGTGAAGGGTACATGGACCTCTCTGTACCGTCTTTTTGTGAATCTATAATTATATAAAAATAAAAGTTAAAAAAATGATAATGTGGTTCATATATTTCTATTTCTAGATGAAAGATACACAGGTGTCCAAATATTCTAATGATTCAATTTTTCAACAGATTTGAAAATATTTAAACAAGAAGGGAAAAATAAAATTAAGCCAGAACAAAAAAAATAAATAACAGGTACGCCCTCACCAGCAAGTCATATCTGCCACCAGCTGCAAGGATTTCGGGTACAGCCCGTTGCCTTCGTTTGATGAATGCCACAAACTGGAAGATGATTCCGTTGTGCTGCTGTACCTTGTAAACCAAGCCCAAATTGATTAGGACCTGTAAAGTGAAATGCCATATATTAACGAGATTTAGAATGAGCTCGAGATTTAGAATGTGGAATGCAACTCTGAAAATGCTGTTTTCCATCAACAGCATCAGAACAATCTATTTAGCCTAAACAACATATTCAGTAAGATTTGGCACAAAGTCTGTTTAACTATATATCCTGCCAACTAACAGAAACTCTCCTCTCTTCTAAAATAACTTCTCCATGGCTAATTAACACTATCAGAATTGCTGCACAATAGAAATTGTGATGCTTCAAAGAAATCCTGATTTAAGCCAAAATTATTACTAGATTCAAATGTTCCAAAAATGGAAAATAGAGTTTTTCTGGAAAAATAAATGACCTATAAGCAATGATAAAACTGCTTATAAAACCCATTTCCCTCTTATGCTATTATTATTAATGCTACAAATGTGAACTGCCAGAATTAAACAGTTGCCTAACCTGTAACTTTATGCCAAGTTTCTTCAATAGTCCAACAACCTCCTCCAAATCTTTTAAACCATATTTCACCAATTGGGCAACAGCTGTCTTCTGTTTTATTAATGAATTTATTGTTGGTGTTAGATCTTGCAAATCTCCCTTCTGCTCAATAAATTTGTAGAGTCGACACAGCTGGAAAGCAAAGAAATACCATTAGCTTCCAAACCACAGCAGGAAAAGACTCACTTTGCACTGTGCTTGGTACTCAGAGGAGGACAGGCAAGGCTTTTGCATCTCTGAGAGGGGAATTTTGTATGTCAAAGGTAATTCTAGCCTTTGTCACAACGCTGACTGAGGATTATGTTTTCCAACAACTCTAAAGCACCTGGCAGAAGTGCTTTAGACATGTATTCACGGTTCTTACTCATGCATACTTATAGTTAATGTTGACCCCAGCAGAGCAGACCTCCATTATATATTTTAAAGCCAGTATTTGTTCCTCTTTACCTTTCTCATTTCCATTAATTTCCATTAATACTGACACATAAATGGGGGGATAGAAAGGTTCAAAGTCTGACTCATTCTAATACTGCACTCAGCCAGAAACTCCCTCTCCTCCCTTTGCTGGAATAACTCCTATCTGTAACCCTGGGATGCAGCTTGGATGTCATCTCCTGTGGGCAGCCTCCTGAGCCATCCTCTTCTGGCTCAGGATGTCATCTCCTGTGGGCAGCCTCCTGAGCCATCCTCTTCTGGCTCAGGCCTCGAACCCAGTTCTGACTAGCTCTACCCATTATCCCCGCCAGAGGAAGGCAGAGATTATCTATCTGTGGGCCAGGCATAGTCCCTGTCACATAGCAGGTGACAGAGGAAATAAATAATTATGACCACAAAACAAGAAAGAAAAGTCCCAGGATCTAAAGTAGAAATTATTAAGAAACAAAGCTATAGCCATACTAAGATGGCAGGCAAGCAGAACCTGCTTCAACGATAAACTGGCACATGGAAACTAAGAGCTGAATGAAGGCAGTTTAATACAGCTTACCACAATAGTTAATTATAAATCACTTGTATTTTAAAAAATCCAAAAATGTGTTAAAGTCTCCTATAATCTGCTTACTTTTATTAAACAGTAAAAATTACTCTTCCTAATGAAATAAAAATTATTTCTTCTAAATAAACTTTAACATAAAATTACACCATTAATAAACTACCAGAAGAACTGGAGTAAGACCGCACAGGTTTTTGTCCTCACCCTTTCTTTCATCAACTAACTCTAAGAGACTATGGACAAGTTACAGCATTTGGATTTCAGGAGTCTCATCTGTGAAACAAGATGACTGGGGGGTGAATGCATGGCTCAGTGGTAGAATGCCTGCCTGCTATGCCGGAGACCGGGTTTGATTCCCGGTCCATGCACAAAAAATGAACAAGTAAAACAAACAAAAATGCAACAAATGATGCTGCAAAATAGATACTCACATGGAAAAATAATGAAATGTGACACTACCATACAGCATACAAAACAAATAAAACAAAACAACAAAAAACAAACAAGAGGACTGTGCCAGATATTTGAAACTCTTTCACAACATTTCTACTTTCCTTTCTATTATCCTTAGAGTACCACTTTGAAATAATGAAAATACCAACTTTCCCCATTTAAACTCATCAAACATACAACTTCTAATTAATACTTCTTCCCATAGTTAAGATAAGCAGTCGGTAGAGATTTAGCAAAAAGCAAAGTTGACATTTTAGCAAGTAATTTAGCTCTATCATGTGCAAGTATACTATTTGCAAGAATTTTTAAAACATGAAATTGGTTCAAAGAAACTTTTGGGCTTGAATCTTCGGGTGGGAAAGCCCTGAATTGGACAGTCTTTTAAGTTAAAGCTGTATGACTTATAAGTTCAAGCTTCCCTTGTACTTGAACAGACTCTTTGCACTATTTATAAGTGGGACTATTTCTGCATATAGACATATGCTGTGTACGTGTCTAGGGTATTATGCACATATGGTTCTTCATATTTTAATATTATGCCACTGGGTCATTCATTAGTACCTCCTCCAATGTTAAATATTTAAATGTAAATATTTGAAACCCTGCCTGACTCAATTTTCAGAACTCCTAGTGCTATGCATCTGGTTTACTTTCTCTGCTTGCATACCGCATAGGTAATGTCATTACGGTGGTTTTTACAAAACCTGTGAAAGTTGTCCCAAGAGCTGAGGGGAGATATATGCTACATCTGTCCCCCATAGCTTTTTCTAATGTCCACATGAACTAAGAAGTTGATTTCAAACTGTGGGCTCTTCAAATGACCCTTTTCTATATCTCCAGCGAAACACCTGCCATATTAAAGGTGTCCAAGAGGTTGAGTGACTCTGTCTTGCCTGTGTCCAATCATATTTTGATTTATCCCACATGGGAATTTTATTGACCACAGGATCATGTAATGGAGTGTCAGACCAGCAGCCAGACAGGTTCTAGGAAAATTCAGAAAAAAAAATCCCTCCTTATATAAATATTCAGGAAGATGTAAGAAATCCCTGTTGTCTTCTGTTATTCAGCTGCCAGATTAAGTATGGGTTACTGTACCAAAGATGTGGGTTTGAGCTGATGTCTGCAGGGAGAATACGACGGACCTGTGTATCTTCTAAAAATTTTCTCATTGCCAATGCGCTCACATATAAGATTTTAGGAGCAGAGCAACTAGTAGGAAAAATTTGAGATGATGGTACGGTTTATCCCGTGACAAACTCTGGGGTCTATCCTGTAAGTACTTGTGAAGAGTGCTTTGAAAACTATTGCTTTTTTCTTCTTTTGTTTTGTATATATGTTATATTACACAATAAAAAAGTTAAAAAAAAAAAAAAGAAGATTTTAGGAGTAGAAAATGCACCAGGAAAGCAGGGGCTCTAGTGCAGCTCTGTTGAGGTGGAAGACCTGGGGAGATGCCCAGATGAGTGTGCTGAGCTCTGTGCCTCCTGTGGCCCCCTGTGGTCTATTTTCAGGGGAGGACAGCTAAGACTAGCTCCGCTCAGCAGGAGCTCCACCCAGCACAGCCTCCATGAGGGTGTAAAAGAAAGTGTCTGGTGAGCAAGTAGAACAGGGTGATTAAAGCACATTAGCAAGAACTGTGGAGAGACATTCTTTGATCACAGCACTGTTTCTTTTTTCTCTCTTCTCCTAATCCCAGAGGTTGCCATGGTACCTGTTAATCTTCAAAGGGAAGAACTGTGCCTGTGAGGCAGCAAGAAGTGTTGCTACCTTACTGCAGCAAGAATTTGGTGACATTTTCTGGTATCACAAAATTACAGAGAAAGCTGTAATAACACCATTAGAAGGTACTTACTCTGTTAGAAGATAGAGAAAGATTACAAAATTTAGCTTCCACTTCTTTCCTCGTCAGTTTTTCCATCTAATGTAGAAGAAAAAGGTAACAATGAGAGGCCCCCAATTTGGCCCTGGATAAAGATACAATTTCCAAGCTAATTCTACCAATTATATCCTTCATTTCTGGACAAATTACTCCTAATCATAAAGGATGGGTTTAATTCTGTAATTAAAATTTTTTTTTTCAATTCACATAAAGCCATAACTAAAGTTGTTTTAAAATTTGGAAAACCTGACTTAAAGTAATTAAAAAAAAAAAAAAAGAGAGGTGTACTTATTGAATGGTGAGGTAATCTAGACCTTGACAGGCTTAATCAGGGGTTTCTGTTTGAATGTGGAGGGAATCACTCTGAGCTGTCCTCCCCTAATAAAAGCTAATTACTGATAGACTCTGAGCATTTCATCACAAGCTGGCAGAGGGGATTGTGGCTATGGAATATAAACAAGAATGAGCTGAAACACTTCCTCACAATCCTTGGCATTTCTGTCAGGGTCTGATTGACAGATTTTATTGTATCTGTCATTGCCAAAGCAGCAGCAACACTTTTGGTGAGAAAAGAATCATTAAGAGATAAAGTTAAGGTCTTTGATGTGTCCTTGCCAGATGAAAGAAAACCGAGGTAAGCCTTTTGGTATATACAAAACAAATAGTCATTGTGGACGTCTGCTGTTGTTTCTGCCTTAATCACAGACTGCCTGGTGCTGTCGGTTATTCAATCTCCTTGATGCCTCTTATTTCATTGTAAAAAAATACTTAACATGAAAACAAATTAGAAAAAATAGTATTTACCTCTATCCTTGCATCATAAAGTAACACCATTTTAATTTTCAATATTTCCCTTCCAGGCTCAATATCTGCATTTATACTATAATGTAATGATTACTACAATGTGGCTAAATTAGGGAAGAGTAACTAGAGGTGCTGAAGTCCCAGTACCACAGAAAGGGGTGATAAATGAGGCCCTAATCACTCTCTCCCAATTCAGTCAATGAAAATCTAGAAATGACTACCAATAAGCATGAGCAAATTGGAAGAGCTGAATGTAGGGTATTATTATTCTCAATTCTAATACTTCCTCTCTTGGTCTCTGTAAAATAAGGATAATAAGAGCACTTGTGAGGATGAGGTAAGTTAATCCATGTAAAGTGCTCAGAACAATGCCTGGCACTAGGTGCTCAATAAATATTATAAGTAATATGTAATAATAATGATATATACTATATATAAATAATAAAATATTTTTTATTATTAGCAAGTATTAGAACCAATTACGTAGTGATTTTTTTGCTTCAAGAAGTAGGTTAGTAAAGAACTTGATTATCTTATAAATTAAGATAATCCAATTGTTTTAAATCGAAGTTACTCTTCTAAAAAAAATGGTGACATAATCAAAGTCAATTGGTTCTTTCACTTTAGAACAATGAGGGAAGGAGATAAAACTCCCAAGTCATCACCTTCTCATGTTCATTTTGAATTCTGCGTAAACAAACCAATACAGTGAGCTATTATTTTGCATTTCTGTGCCACTTTTAGAGCAACCCACAGACTAGATGAGACCAGGTGAGAGAGGTGGACTGCATGGTGTAGTGATGAGTGTGCTCTTATGTTGCCTTCCAGATTTTAAAATGTTACTATGAACTGCCGTCTAATTCATAATTTATGCATTTCCAGTATTTTAGTGTAATGCAGAGAGATTCCCTTTGTCCTTAGGAATAAAAAGTCCAGCAGGAGAATGGTTAAATAAACTGTGGTACATGGAATAATATGTAATACAGGTCAGCAATAAAAAGGAATAAACTATTGATACAAGCAAAAAGAAAAGAGAGAATAAAAAGTCTAGACTTGACTATAGTAGTTTTGTTGTATCAGTAAGAAAATAAAACAAATTATTATTATTATCTTTCAACATCAAGTCAAATGCTTACCACAGCATCATATAGAATAATGTAGACTTGACTGAGTTTATCTTCTGGGATCCCACAGTGTAAGAGAATTGCTTTCAATAATGTGGTATGGTTTAAGTAAATACTGTAATTTCTTTCCTAGGATACAGAAAAAAAAATATTTTTATCATAAAAGCAATATACTATATGACCAAATCTGGAATCTTACTATCAATTTACCACTTTAACATAATGGAAAAATTGAATTTTAGTGTATTTCTTTCTGTTTATTTTTTCATACATGTTCTTTTTTACACAGTTGTACTCAAAGAACACAGTGTAATACTTTATGATAAAAAACGCTCTGACAGGCCCTCTGCTATATAAAAACACCCAAAAGAGTTCATGTAGATTTCAAAGAGGGAGACGATCTGGTTCAATAGTAATCAACCTATACACATGGACTGGTGGAAAGTTATTGCTACTTTTATCCACATAAGACAGAACATAAAACATTCGCAGAGCAGCGAGCTGTGTGCCAAGTGAGATGTAATGGGGTTCAGAAAAAAGTGAACATGTGGGCTCTGCAACTTACTCAGGTTGGAGAGAACAACTACCATGACTCCAGGTGATATATGGATGTCTCACATCAAGTGGGAAGGACAGGGGACCAACCAATGAGGGAGCAGCAGGCTCCCTGGGAAGGATTTACAGCTTCAAGGCCCCAAGTTACGGCTGGGAAGAGAAAAGACTGTCTAGATGAGGAACTGCAGGGGCTGACAGATGACATGGGGTGGGAGCCAACAGAGCATGCCTATGGGATGGGTGGGGATGCCCGACTAGAGTAAAGGTTGAGTTGGAAGCAGCAGGGAGTCATACGGGCTAGGTCGGGTGAAACACAATGAAAAGTAAAGCTGGGGAGTTAAGAGAAAGGGGAGAGGAAGGAGCCCCTGAGGGTTCAGAACAGGGTAGGAACATGTTAAACGTACCCTAGTAGGACCCAGCCTGATTCCTTGCATTTTGGAAATATGAGAAGAGAAATGACCACCCCCCCCCCCAAACAAAACAAAACAAGCAGCCCAAAACAAAACCAGTTCCTGTCAAGGTAGAGGTAAGAGCCTGAGATGAACCTTAAAAGCAACATCATCAGACTCTTTTCAGTTACTCAGTAAGGATGAGATTCACTGCCAGCAGAAACTGAGAGAGCAGCTCTGCAGTTGCTGCTTCCCCATCACATCTGGTGAAGGACTCTGGCAGGGATAATCTCAGAATGTTAAAATCTAGAAAGCCACCTGAAGCACTGGAAACTCTTGGATGATTTCATAGATAGTGTAGATGATTTCAGCAATGGGCAGGGAACTATTGGTGGTAGAAGTGACAATATCAAATGCACATTCCAGAAGTTCTTTGGGATGAAATCGGTCTAGCTTCCGAGGTCTGAACACACGTTCTATACAGTATCTGGAGAAAGAACCCAGATTTCTAAGGTTATGCTTACTAGAAACAAATACATACAAGAAATTGTTGAACAAAATAGAAAAAAACAAATGAAAAAATTAATTGGTGGTCAGATCAAAAGGGCTTACAGATAGGATATGGGCCAAAACAGTCTTGACTTGTGATCTAGGTTCCAATTCCTAGTTTTGTGCTGTTAAACTGTGAGGCTTATTATTATTATTTTTAATGTCTTAAAATAGAGATGAAATTACACAGAAAACAAGCCTACCTCAAGTGCTACACAGGGATCTACACAGGCACACCCACACCTTAGGACTATGACTATTAACTGTTCACTGGCAGGTGAGAACGAAAACACATAAAGAGCTTTGACTTCACCAGGAGACAGAAGCTTTACAGGAGGGTGCCTCATTGAGACAACGCTGCTCCAATTTATGAAGATCTCAATGTTTGACTCCTGCAGTATTTAAACATACAGAAAACCTTTTTCCAATGCTAAGTGCCTGGAGGTCCTCAGCATTCAGCATTCCTGCTGGTTTACTTTGCTTCTCTACAAGGAGCTTTTGTTCAGTTACCTGTGTAGGCAGTTTTCACACAGAGACCATTGGACATTTGTCCCTCCAATTGCTTTTTAAAAGCAGCATCTGTGATTGAGATCAGCCAGATGTTTTTTCAAGCCACCATTTGTGAAAATAATTAAGTGATGCTACTTGGGGACATTGAGAAGGTACAGCATAATCTATAGGAACTTCCTAGGTCCTAATTGCTGTATCCTAATTGCCAGAGGAGGCTGGCAGTCCTCATCACTTAAGGAAGTGGTCTAGTAGCTGGGCTTTCTGATAATATTCCAAGCTCAATACTTTGAACCCAAAATTCTTTACTGTGTAAGGATCATGGAAGATAAAACATCCTCCCTGGTCTCTTTCCACATCCACCAAATGGAAACTCCCACTGTTTCTTACCTTTTTAAATTCAATATATTATTTCTTGCCACATATCTTGCAAAAGGAATCTAGAAGATACACAGTTTTAAAAATCAATGTCAAGACATGTTAACTACTACACATTAAAAAAAACAGCTTTATTAAGATAAAATCCATACACCATGAAGTTTACTTTTTTAAACTGCACAATCTGGTGTTTTTTAATATACTCACAAGGTTGCTGTGAAGGTTAGTGTTAGGTGTCCATATGGCTAGGGAAGCTAGGCTGTCGTACTTAGTTATTTCACCAAACACCAAGCTAGGTGTTGCTGCGAGGGGACTTTGTAGATGTGATCAATATCTAAAATTAAGTGACATTAAGTAAAGAAAACCCTTGATGACGTGTGTGAGCCTCATCCAATCAAGCCTGAAGGCATTGAGAGCAAAACAGGCTTCCTGGAGAAGAAGAGATTTCAAGACTGTAGAATAAACTACTGTCACAGCTTTCCAGTCTGCTGGCCTGTGTGCAGATTTCAGACTTGCCAGTTCCCCAAATCACAAGCCAGATCCTTAAAATAGATCTCATTATATATCCTGCTGGTTCTGCTTTTCTGGAAAACCCTGACTGATACAGTTGTGCACTGATCACCGCTCTATGCTCCTTCTTAAATGTTCCTGGGTGCCTAAGTCAGCAATAGACTACACAGTGAAATGTACCATCAGTTTTTAAGTTTGAGAAAAATTCACATTTAGTTAAATATATTCTGCCAAATGTTTATTATGTAAATTAAAATCAGTGCAAGTTATTTGGTCCCCTGTGAAACTTTTTTTAAAATGTCATTTTTTATGATAACAGAATCAAAGTGGGTATTATTTCTTGCAGTGAAATTCCTGATTTTCCTAAAGATCCAAGAGAAATTCTTAATAACCACCCACAAATAGTAACCACAACTTATAAAACTATTGTCAGATTGTCCCAAAAGACTTAACATAATAGTATTAATTAATTCTCAAAGGGTAATCACTAGTTATTTGTTTATTTTTGTATGTGAACTGCTTACAGAAAGGGAGCTGACATTTGGAAATTTGCACTTTAGTCTCCCAATATTTAGAAAATAAGAAGCCAATTTTAAATACAATATAGCTATATGTATTTATATTTTTATCTTTTCTTTAGCAGACTCAATATATCTAATATACTGTTTATTCATGCAAATTAAAAAAAAAAGTTTACTCTAAATTTTCTTTTTAAATAATTTACTCTGAATAATTTAAAAATTTACTCTAAATTTCTTTTTAATAATAATAATTATGCACCATAAATTATTAAACCATTCTCTTACTGATAAACACACAGTTTTCAGTTTCTGTTCACCATAAAAATATTGCAATGAACATCTTTTTAACATTCAAATAGTAATGTGTTTTTATTTCTTCGGATAAATCCTTCAAAGTAGAATTGCTCATTCAAAGGGTA
>PVIY010042011.1:0-21255 GCA_004026745.1 Myrmecophaga tridactyla | reverse complement strand
GTTCAGCTTTATCTGGACCTTTAGCTTAAGTTTTGTTTAACAGAGGAGAATTTTTCAGTTCTTGTTTTCTTGTTTCTTGCCCTGCTTGTGTGGTGCCTTTCCCCCTACACACACTTAGGAGGGTCTACTTAGATATTATAGACCCCAGCCAGATTTTCCCAGACCAAACTGGCCACTTATCAGGAAGAAAGAGTCACCTACGTCGGTTTTCCCTGAGGGTGAGACCCAGCAGGTTGAAAGACTTTCCTGTGAAGTCTCTGGACTCTGTTTTTCTTATCCTGCCCTATGTGTGGCGCTTGTCTGACTGCAGGTCCCACCAGCATAAGATGATGTGGTACCTTTAACTTTGGCAGACTCTCCCTGCTGGGGGCATGGTGGAGACAGAGGAGAGGTTGTAGGCTGGTTTTAATGGCTTCAAATTACCAAGCCCTGGGATCTGAATTCCTTGAGGGAGGGATTCCACCTGAGTTGGGCTTCACCCCTCCCCTAGAGAAGGCACAGGCTCCAGACAAGCCCCCAAAAGAGCTCACTTCTGCCTATGCCTGGGGCAGTTGCAGCCTGAAAAGTCCTGCCGCTGTATCCAGAGGCAGTCAAGCTTTTGTAGATACACAGCCACAAAAACCTCTGTTTCCTTCTTTTTTTTTTCCCCCTTTTTCTGTCAGTCCTACCCGCTTGGCGCTGTGGCAAAAATGAGCAACCTCTGCTTTGATCAGGTTCACCCAAGCTGGGGGCCTATTTTTAGTAGTCAGAATTTGTTAATTAGTTCCACAATTGGCGTTTGATTGTGCCCAGTCCCTGCTGCTGGTAAAGTTCTTTCCTTTCCCCTCTGGGAAGCGGCCTGTGGGGGAGGGGCGCTGGCTGCTGCAGCTTTGGAAACTCACGGTTCTGGGGGAGCTCACAGCCGGTCCAGCTGGTCCAGACTGGGGTACACTGTGTGTCTGGTCACTGACGTGGCCCCAGGAGCTGTTCTGTACTGTTTCTGGTTATTTAGGGGTTGTTCTGGAGGACGAACGAAAACGCACAACGTTGTTAAGCCACCATCTTGATCCGGAAGTCCTCTTCTTATTGATTTTTAAGAGCATTTTACATATTAGAAATATTAAGCCTTAACCTACTATGTATGTTAGCAAATATTTTTTTCCCAGTTAGTTATTTACCTTTTAATTGTATTTCTGGTTTCCATACAAAAAATGTTGTTTTGTTTTGTTTTATATGCAGAAGTTTTAAGTGTTTATTTAGTCATATTTATCAATTACCTTCAGGAATATTCTTTTTGCTTTCTTGCCTAGATTCACCTACATTTTCTTATAGTGCTGCATTTGTTCATGATTACATTTTCTTACATTTATTTCTAATCCTTCCAGAATTTATTTTGGTGTTGGAAATTTTAGCTAGGTTCCAACTTAATTCTTTTACCAAATAGGAACCATTACCCCAGCACCACTTATTCCATAAGCCATCTGATCTGAAAGGCTGCCACCATCACATTACATTCCTATAACCATACCTGAGTCTGTATCTGAGCTTTCTCTTTTGTTCCACTGAACTATTTGTTTCTGGCTTCTTTTTAAACAGAAAAAAAACATTGTTATAGCTTCATAATATGTTTAAATAACTAAGCCTTCTGCAGCCAGAAATGGATTTTCTCCACTTTCCTGTGACCAGGGCTCCAGCCCATATCAAAAGTATCAGGCCACAGAGAATCCGTAAATCCTACCTGCCTTGTGGTCTCAAAGACCACCCTACTGGCCGTCTCTCTGAGAGGCCTCCTACAGAGTGGGGCCCACCAGGGCATGGGGCCAGCCAGAGAGCCTCTACTGCCTGTCTCAACCATCCCACAGGCCACAAAGGGGCCACACTGCACAGCCCGGAGGCGAGAGCAGGCAAATCCGGGCTGGGAGAAGCCAGACGCTCCTCAGCTGCCCCTCTGCCGGGCCCGGGGGACATTCTGATTTCTTTAAAGAAACTTTCCAGCCACCAAGAGTGTAAGCAGCCTTTTAATCAAGTCAGAACTGTGAGGGGACAATGAACCCTAAAGACAGAAAGGAGAATTTGGGGGCATCCTCCACATAGGCAGGATGCTTCCACGGTCCCCAGGACCCAGCACGTCCCCTTCCTTTGATATGTGCTGCCAAGACAGCTCTTCTCCAGCCCTGCCGTCCCAGCCTCTGCCTCCCGCTGCGGCACATGGGGCCAGCCTGAGCCTCCACTGCTGCCTGGCTCGGCCTCAGGCTCCGGCTCCAAAAGTCCCAATCCCACCCCGGCATCCTTTATGAGGGTTTAAAACCAAATTGTCACCGTCTGGCCTACATCCTGATGGCTTCCCATCCCTTTATTTTAGGATCAAGGCTGTGTCTTCAACCGTCCTGACATAGCTGGGCTCCTGTGCCCGCGCCGCCTCCCCAGGCCATGCTGAATGCGCGCAGCGCTTCAGGTTCGCCGCTGGCCCTCTCCATGCAGGATGTGCAACCAGGCCATTCGCTCTGACCCGACTTCTCTCTCCCCTTCCTCTGTCCCCTTAGCTCTTACGCATCCTCAGGTTAAATGCCATTTCTTCAGGGAAGCCTCCACTGCTCCCCAAGACAAGTCACACCTGCTTGCCCTCAACACCTCCTTGCTTTACACTCCACTTCCCTCTCTGTACACTCCCTCACGCCACTCCACTCCTTAGTGGCCATCTTCTGTGCTCCACTGAGGCAGGAACCGTGGCTGGCTCACCTGCTGCCGCATCCCTGCCGTCCAGCACCATACCTGGCACAAAGTAAATGCTGTTGAACTGATCTGGAGGCTCGGCAGCACTTGTCCAGTTCTCTTCACTGGAAAAGAGGGCAGGGGTGAACTGGCAGGGCTCAGGATTAGACTACAAAATAGGATTATTCCAAAGACTCTTTGGAGGAACAGTCTGGTTAAATCCCTAACTTTGCTCAGTGACCCAGGAGGGTAGACTGCTCCAGAGCTGCGGGAGAAAGAGGAGCCTGGCATGCCTCGGGCGGCCATTACACAGGCTCCCACTGTGACGAAATCTTGTGCCAATGAACATAACAGCTCTTCTCCTGCTTCAGTCCTGAGTCCCTGGCCTTGTTACTTTTACTTTCAGCCATCCAAAAGAGGGAACAGTGAACCCCACAGTCCTAGAGGAGCCTCAGGGAAGTCCTCAAAGGCCCCTGCCCTGCCTCAGCCAACCAGGGGGAAGGTGAGGCACAGGTGGACAACTGAGAGATACATAGCAACCTGGCCACACGCGCTGTGCTTCAGGAAGAGAGGACTCGGGGCCCAGCAGAGAGGAGAGAGGGATGCGGAAGGCATGATGCAAGTGAAACGCCCAGAGCAGGGAGATATCAAAGGCAATCAGTGTGGAGACGGGGCACCCTGCTGAGAAGCCCTGGGGCTCCTGCGGCAAGGGACACAGAGTCCAAGTATGAGGATCTCCTATGACTGCCCAGAAGCCAGCATGCTTGTGGAACCTCTACAACAACCCTCTGGATGGCTCTAGCCACATGCAAAAGGGCCATTCTGAAGCAGGCTCCTTTACACCCCAGCCAACCCTCCCCGTGGAAACCTGAGGCCATCTCCTCCCAGGCTCGCCCCCCACCCCCCTCCTCCCATCACCAGAACAATCACGCTCTCATGAGCAGCTGCGTCACTATCAGGAAGGACTTCTACCCCCGCCTCGGCCTTGGAGAGCTCATCTCTCTCAGGCTAGCTGTGAGCATCCAATGACGTACAGCAACCCTCCACCCCTGCACCCCCACCCTCCACACACCTCGAAGCACTGACACATTTCCAGAGGGGTCCCGCCTTTACTCAGCACACTCGTATTCTACGGGCAGTGCTGGAGTCCTCTCGCCTGGAGGACGGGTGGATCAGACACGTTCCAAAATTACACGGCATAATAATAACACAGGTAAAAAGATGTTCAAGGACTAGAAGGGATGCAGATGTGAAACAGGCCCAGACACACCCTGGAATAGCTGAGAGAACTCGGGCAACTCACTTTACCTCTGCTTCCTTAATTCCTTAATCAAAATATGAATAGTATTATAGGAGTTTTATGAGGCAAAAACAAGATAGTACATATTAACTACTTGACTCAGAGTCTGGGGCATAACAAATACTCCAAACTGTGTCATTACAGCACTAGGCCACAGACCCCCATGGGTGGGCCCCTGCCTGCCCACCCTGTTGTTAACATGCCTAGCAGAGCCCACGGCACACAGGAGGTGCTCAGTTAGCACTTGCTGAAAGACTGAATGAAGGTTATTACTCTGTTTGACACAAAATCGGGAATACTGGATGACAGAGGGAGGTGCAAAGGTCCTATTTATGTAGAACAAAGGGAATTAGTAGTAACCAAAAATGCTACAGGCCACTTAGCAGGGAATCAAGGAACAGCTGTCGGCATTGTGGCCGAAGCCACGCAGGACAGTCACCGCCTGCAGTCGCGTGAGGGACAGAGACAGCAGTGCCATCACTAGAAACAAAGCAAGTTCGGGGTAAGGCCTGTGGTGATTTAGGATTTGGCCTATTTAATTTGAAGTGTCAACTGGTCACCCAGGGAAGCTGTTTATCAGGTAATAATATTATTAGTAGCTCCAGGAAAATGGTACTCAGAAATGAGGCCAAGGCTGGACATACAGATAAAGAAGTAACGTGTTAGGAGTGTGGTTGAAGCTGTGGGAACCCACAAAGAGAAAAAGAACACTAAAAACAAATCCTTGGGAAACAGTCACAGCAAGAAGAGAAGGAGGAAACTTTGAAAATTAGAACTTCTCCCCAATATCCTGTCCTCAGAAATTGTTGGCTTAAATAGTGGGGAGAAGTCACCAGAGAGGTCAGCTAGATTGATCAAAATTATGTGTGGAGAAAGAAATAGAGTCATCTGGGGCACTCTATCTCCCAGCAAGAGGGCCCACGGGAACGCTGCTGGCCACTGTACCTGAGAGCATGCACCTCTTCCTGGTCGTGCAGCACTGGTCTGCTTTAATCTTGGCCACTGAGATTAAATAGCCCCCCCCCCCCGACATCATAGCCAGCTTCCAATAAAACATTCCAGTAGTGAATGAGGTGCAGCTTTGTCCAGAAGCTTGGGCTTCTGAGTTTTGAGATAAAGTCTGTGATGCTGGTAACATAATATATGAAAATATATCATTTTAGTATTTCATGCCTTGAAGGAAGCTATTCTGCTACTCAACACAGTTCATCAGCTTATTCATAAATTTCCTAACTAGTAGGACTTTGGTAAGTCACCAGATGAATATGAGCGTCACTTTGCAGCCCACGCCAGGTGTGCTCGCCTGTCCAGGAGGCACCTCCCTGGGCGGGCTTCACTTTGCAGCCCACACCAGGTGTGCTCGCCTGTCCAGGAGGTGCCTCCCTGGGCGGGCTTCACTTTGCAGCCCACACCAGGTGTGCTCGCCTGTCCAGGAGGCACCTCCCTGGGCGGGCTTCACTTTGCAGCCCACACCAGGTGTGCTCACCTGTCCAGGAGGCGCCTCCCTGGGCGGGCTCCTGGCTGCTGGCAGAGCTAGCCTCTCCCACCGCCCTGCCTGCACAGCTCTTTGTTGCTGCTCTACTAAGGCAGCTGTCACCACAGACAGGGACTCTGTCTCCACATCCTCCCCGCTGGGTGGCAAGCACTCAGTCTCTTACTCACCACTATGTTCCCAGGCCTAGCCACTTGCTGAGACAGAGGGTCGCCAACACTTGTTGAATGACTTCATAGAAGGAAGGGAAAGAAGGGGAAGAGCAGGGAAAGGAAGGGAGTTGAAAGGAGGGAAAGAAGTGAGAAGGGAAGAAGGAAAGTCCGGCAGAACTGGGCAATCCTTTTTCTTGCCCAGCTGGAAATCCTCCTTCCTCTGGAGTGCCACTGAAATTTGAGAGGATCCATGTGGAGTGAAGAGGGGTAAAAAAAAAACACTGCAGAAAGAGACAAACTGATAGGCATCCATGAGCCACAGAAGTCGGTATCAGAGGATGGTCCCTCTGGAATGAATGAATAGGTGGCTGAATGAAAAATGAATGAATGTACTGTTCAAGGGAGCCATGGCATCTAAATGCAGCATGAGTAAAAGGAAAAGCCAAATCTGAACAAACACAATAATATAATAAAGATGGAAGACTTACCTAGGACTTGAGAGAAAGCTGCACAAATCCTCCCAGCAGCCACTCATTTTCATATGCCACGGCAATTCTTGATACACTCGCCAGAAAGCAGTTTGCCTCTGGAAGTATCTGATCAAGACTCGGTGAAATTGTGTTTTCTTGTGATTTGTTGGGTTCTGAAAGCTATGTGGACTGCTTTCTCTGACAGGTGTGATTATACCTATTTAAAAAAATCAATTACAATTTAATGCATCTGACTTCTTAGTATATGAAAACACTAAAGCAAAAATATAACAGCTCTTTGGTCAAAACTAGATTCAATAAAAGTCAAGAGAGCTTGCGAAAGACAAGTGTTAAAAATATATCTTTGTATAAGTCAGTCTGAATTTTCCAAAGAATCCGTTGTACTTATGATCACTGACCTAAAATTTGAGAAGCTTCTGAGCATGCGGTTTTTCATATATGTTGAGTCTTTCCTTCCCACCCCACAAGGAAATATTTATAACCTACTTTTCCATTTTAAATATACAGCATTTTATCACTTAACAAGTACTTTCAACTACATGACAGTGTGCATTGTGGAAACGTTAATCCACCGCCTGGGTCTCACAATGGCCACAGGTAGCTGAGCCAACTAGTGGCAAACTGGCTGATGGAGCCAGGACTGCTGTATGTTCATTTCCAAAGATAAGTGGGTCTGTGTCCAGCTAATACTATCCAGATAATAGATCATACTATCCAGAAACAAGCTTCTTAAATAAATAAATAAGGAGAGGCTTGTTTCATTAAATCCTGGAGATATCTATCCTTGCAAATGAAACAGAAGCATTTTTAATTTCTGCCTGCCACTTTTTCTTACAAGATGAACAAAACCTGGATGGCATACTGTGCCAGTGTGAATCTGTTGTGTACCCCAGAAAAGCCAAGTTCTTTAATCCTCATTCAATATTGCTAGGTGGGAGCTTTTTGATTGTTTCCATGGAGCTATGATCCACTCAATTGTGGATGATAACTTTTGATTAGATGGTTTCCATGGAGATGTGTCTCTATCCATTCAAGGTGGGGTTGCTTCCTGGAGCCCTTTAAGAGAGAACCATTTTGGAAAAAGCTTTAGAGCCACCAGAACCGACAGAGCCACCAGAGGCAGAGACCATCAGAGATGAAGAAAGAAAGCACCCCTGGGGAAGCGACTGGAGAAGCCTGGAGAGAAAGCCTTCTTGAACCCAGGCATCTTCCCTGGATGCCTTAATTTGGACACTCATATAGCCTTGCCTTGATTTGGACATTTTCATGGCCTTAGAACTGTTATTAAATTCCGCTTTTAGAAAGCTGTTCCATTCTGGGATGGTGCATTCCAGCAGCTTGCAGACTAGGACACATACCAAGCCCAGCTCTCGGAAGAGCTCTTCCAGAAGGGAGCCCATGTTCAGACGACCACTCTGCATTTCTGCTGAAACAGTTTCCAGGTCGTCCACTCAGACACTGCGCCATCTACACCGGAGGGTGCAGATGTGCCCAGGTGATGTGCACAGCACTGAGGGACCCACGGAAGAAAAGAAAGCTTTTCTTCCCCACCGTGTGTGGCAAAGGCATTTTTGTGGGCAGTACATTGGGAAAGGGGGGCAGGGAGTGACAGAGAAAGACAACTGGGACAAATAATACCCTGAGTTCAAGATTTGGAATGTTAAGCACATGCTTAAAATGTACAAAATATCTTCATATTAAACACCACATTTGATTTTATCATTTTTACAAAATAGCCTTGCGAGAAGTATGAATAGCTGCAGATGACAAATGAAGCTATTTAAAACCGTAGCCCCCAGGTGACTCACCCCTGGTTAGAACATGCCTGGTGACTGGGAGAAGCAGGGTTCAAACCCGCTGACGTGACTGGCCCTGTGCAGCATGCGGGATGTGAGTGACGGCTCATCTCTGCACACAAAGTACAGCACGGTTCTCGCTGACAGACTTAATGGCTGGCATTTAGGTAATGCTATTATCACTCAGGATGGGCTAGACTATGCAATGCTGAAAGCCCCAAAACTTCAGTGGTTTAAAACAGCCCAGGTCTATTATGGCCATCACAGTCTGCCTAGAATTCCGATGCAGTCTCCTCAATCCAGGAAGCAGGCCAGCTGGCGGAGAGGAGAGCCACCTCTCTGTGTTGCCTGTCACCTCTCACAACTCACTGGACAGAACTAGTTCCAACCCAGGGCAAGTCCCCTGGGGACTCTGATTTTACAGGGCTTCCTCTTTCGCCTGCAGGTATTCACACCCCTCCCAAGGCTGCTCCACAAGGCAGCCAGGAAGTGCAGCCCATGGTGTGGGAGATGCCGGAAATATTTCACAATCAGCTCTAATGACCTGCCACAAGCACACATCATTGTGCAAGATACTGTATTAAGTACCACGCATGGATTAAGTTTTTAATACTCTTAAGACAAATACTGTTATTATCCCCATTTTGCAGATGAGAAACTGAACCTTAGAGAGTTAAGCGTGTTGTGCTAGGTCACGCATTTTAACAGACTCCAGAGCCTTCACTCTTAACCAATACACTGCGTTGCCTCACAAACACACACACACATACACACAATCGTTTATTGACACCATGGTGACTTTCAGAAGGAAAAGTGGATGGTTTGCCAAACAGCATGCAGACCTCGGAGTGAGACAGGGACAGCGTGAAACGAGGCCACTCTTGTCCCATGACCCAGTGTCACCGCTCCTTCTCTCTTGTGCTCAGCCACCCAACTCCTGATTCCATCCCAGCTGACGCTAGAAGCTGAGGTTAGACACCGACTCTCAGAACAACAGATGGAGGCTGCTAGAAAGCACAGGCCTAAAACACCAGATCCAGGAATAGCTGTGCGTTCATTCAAAACATCTATTGCATGTGACTGGAGTGGCCCAGGGAGCTCGGGCCTGCTTGGGGTGTCTGATGAAACGGTACAATCCTCAGGTCCACAGAACTCAGGATCACTGCCTGAAGCACAGGGTTTGCCTTGGGAAAGATGGTGGGCAGGGCCACAGGGGAGATGCACAAAGAAACAAAGGAAGAATTAACAATGGCTAAGATTTTTGAGAATTTACTGTGGACCAGGCATTCTTCTATGTTACATGGATTAACGCATTGAATGCTCACAAGCAACAATCCATGAGGTTGGCATAATTGTTATTTTATAGACGAGGCATCTGGGGCGACTGGTAAAATCACATGACCAAGGTCACTCAACTAGTGAGTGGAAAAGCCAGGGTTCGCCTCCAAAAGGTCTGGCTTCAGAACCACTAGTTCTTTCCACTTTACACAGGTTGAAAAAATGGGCTTCATAGACTGGATGTGGGGGACCTCCTGCAGAGTGAAGGGTTACACGAAGAAACAAAAGGCGCCCTTCCCAAGAACAGCTCCCTGAGAGCCTGAGAAGGGTGCGGTTTGGGAGGAAGGATGCGTGGTGCTCAGGTCTCCCAGGACACACCTTCTCCCACTTGTGCTGAACCAGCACTGCCCTGGCACCTTGGGGAGGTGGCCACACAGGGACAACGGGAGAGGGACTGGCACCCCAGTGTGAACACATTCTTGGTCTTGGTCCACATCCCAGTGGGTGTGGACACACTGGAAATAAGATCTCTTCAAGATGTTACTCTGGTGAAGATGTGGCCCACCCGACTCGGGTTGGGCTGTTCTCTAGATTGCTGGAGCCCTTTATCAGCACAGTGAAACTCAGAGTGAGAGACCAGGAACAGCCAGAACCTGCAGTCCACAGAACCCGGAAGAGAAAGAGGATGCCACCATGTACACTGCCATGTGATGAAAAAGCCAAAGAGCCCCAAGGGTCGCAGGCCGGCCAGAAGATATGGGCACTGGCAGGAAGCAAGCCTTCTAGCTTCCGAAACCTGTTGTTAATACCCATTTTCTGGTATTTGCTGTAGCAGCTGGGGACTAAAACGGGGACCTTCAACATGAAGTACCAAAAAGTACCAAAGGATTTCACAATTGAACAATGCCAGCAGGGGCAGTTGTGCGGCACCAACATTAGTATACAGAAACCAGAAGAGATTCCGTGTGTTGTCTACAGCCAATAGGTGGGTGAGTCCAGGAGACGCTAGAGCAGATGAAGACTTTCTAGGGTCTGGTGAGTATAAGTGGAGTCCATATGAATTAGCCTAGTGTGGGAATGTTTCAGTTGCACAAGAAATAAGTGAAATAATATATACGAAATGCCTGGCACAGCAGAAGCACTAAACATTGGTGGCTCTTATGACCAGTTTTAACTAGGTATGATGGTAGCTTAGACCCACCAGGAAAGCACTTCTCTCCTCTCAAACTGCCCTATTCCTTTGCAGCCCCACCAACATGCACCCCACACAAACACAGGGTATGTATGTCCAATCTTCAATTTTAGTGTCAAATGGGGAATGAGGATAGAGGGAGGAGGGCCAGGGGCACAAATGAAATCAGAAAGAAAGATAGATGATAAAGACTGAGATGATATAATCTAGGATTGCCTCGAGTGAATAATGATAGTGATTAAATGTACAAATTTAAAAAATGTTTTTGCATGAGGAAGAACAAAGGAATGTCATTACTGCAGGGAGCTGAAAATGGATGGTAATTAATATTTTAAAATTTCAACTTATGTGTGAGACTAAAGCAAAAAATGTTTATTTTGTACAAAATTTATATTCTGACTAGTGCATTTCCTAATATAAGTTATGGAGACAGCTTAATTGAACACCATAAGTATATGGAACCTTGAGTAGGACATGAAATTTTGCTGGTTTGTCCAGAGTGATGCCCTGATAAATCCCAGAGTGATTTGAACAGTGAACAAAAAAGTATTTGCAAAGTCCTCTTCGGGGAATGGTGAGAACAGGGGAAAATTCAACTTCCCCAAGTTGAATTCTTGATATTCTCACAAGCAGTGTGGACAACCAAAGCTATAGGCTGAGCCCCCAGTCTTGGGGTTTGTTCATATTAAACTTAACCCCACAAAGGATAGGCCAAGCCTACTTAAAATTAGGCCTAAGAGTAACCCCCAAGAGAACCTCTTTTATTGCTCAGATGTGGCCTCTCATTCCAGCCAACACAGCAAACAAACTTGCCACCCTCCCCCTGTCTATGTGGGACATGACTACCAGGGGTGTGGACCTTCCTGGCAACGTGGGACAGAAATCCTAGAATGAGCCGAGACTCAGCATCAAGGGATTGAGAAAAACCCTAGAATGAGCTGAGACTCAGCATCAAGGGATTGAGAAAACCTCCTCCACCAAAAGGGAGAAGAGTGAAATGAGACAAAGTGTCAATAGCTGAGAGACTCCAAACAGAGTGGAGAGGTTATCATGGAGGTTATTCTTATCCGTTAAGTAGGTATCACCTTGTTATTCAAGATGTAATGGAGAGGCTCGAGGGAACTGCCTGAAAATGTAGAGCTGTGTTCCAGTAGCCATGTTTCTTAATGATGATTGAACAATGATATAGCTTTCACAATGTGACTGTGTGATTATGAATGCTCCTTTTATCTACCTTGTCAACAGATGAGTAGAACATAGGGAATAAAAATAAATAATAGGGGGAACAAATGTTAAAATAAATTTAGTTTGAAATGCTAGTGATCAATGAAAGGGAGGAGTAAGGGGTATGGTATGTATAAATTTTTTTTTCTGTTTTCGTTTTATTTCTTTTTCTGAATAGACGCGAATGTTCCAAGAAATGATCAAGATGATGAATATGCAACTATGTGATGATATTGTGAATTACTGATTATATATGTAGAATGGAATGATCAAAATAGGAATGTTTGCATTTGCTTGGTGTTTTCTGGTATTTAAAAAAATAAAATTAAAAAAAAAAGGGAGGTGGGGAATGAGGCTGCTTCCTTCACAGCCCAGGACCACAGAGTCACTCTAGACTAGACAATTTTAGGTAAGAGTAATCTAGGTTACAAACTGAATATGCTGCTAGATGGAATACTAATTTCAAAGGAAAGAAGCATGACGGATGCATGTAGCTAAAGGAGACCAGCTTGACTCAAATAATTAATAGGACATTTGAAAAAACATATCAAAAGTTAGCCTTTTACAAAAAAAAAATACTAATAATCACAATAGCTCAAGGATTATATAGCCCTGGGTTTCTGGGCCTTTTATATCATTGTGGGATGGGTTCGTCTCTCATGCCCATGAACTGTTCTAGTAGGGTTCCCAGAACTCCTGGCAAAGACTCCTATTTGCAGCCTGGTTCTGAAGCGTGGAGACCTATTTTCTGATGAGAAGACTGTGAGCAGTGCTTCATCTGGGGGCATACAGTGCAGGAAAGGAGTGCAGCATGCACCCAGCGTTTAAAGTCACATCATGACCCTTTATTCCCTGCACCTCAACAGTGTTATCACCCTCAGGAAAATGGACAAAGTGAGTGAGTTGCAACAGAGCAAGTGAACAGAAGAGCTGACATGAAATTTAAGAACATCCTCATTCCGAGGCCTGCAGTCCCCCTTCACAACATGCAATTTTAAGACATGGTGGGGACAGAAGAAAACTAATAAAAAAAGAATTTATCTGCAAAAAAGAAAGTAAAAAGGAATATAGTAAACTTAAAAGGAAATTTGCACATAGCTTAGAATCTCCCCAGAGGCTGTGATTGAAAGATCTTCCAAGTCTTTAGACCCAGAGTTCTCTGCACAAGTAATTGTCATCCAGGGCGCTGCTTCTAGGTGAGCAGGTGTCTGTGACTGCCACAGTTTCCCTAACTCAGATTCAGTCCTTTTTAGAAGGGGAAAAGAATTTGATCTCACAACTGGGGCAGAGACTGGTAGTTCCCACTCAATAGCCATTTTCTCTTTTCGTTAGTGACAGAATCCACCTTTAGTTAAAGCTATATCATTATACAATCATCTTCAAGAAACATGGCTACTGGAACACAGCTCTACATTTTCAGGCAGTTCCCTCCAGCCTCTCCACTGCATCTTGAACAACAAGGTGATAAGGAAGCAAAGCACCCAGCTGAAACCTCTATTTCCCAGCCTTCCTTGTATCTCGGTGTGGGTGAGTCACTAAGTTTGGGTTAAAGAGACATAAGAGGAAATGTTCGTGTGAAACTTCTGGAAAAGCTCCTTGAAAGGAAAAGCTCCTTTTCTTCCATAAAGAATCCCATACCTCCTCCCCCAATATCCCTTCTTCCTCCATTCTTCCTTCCCATTGCCTAAATGCAAAGGCTGGCGCTCCAGCAGCCATGAGCACCAGATGCAGCTGAGCCGCAGATGACTCCACGGAGCCACAGAGCAGCACTGAATTACCTGCCTCCAGAAGCGCATCACTTAGAGAGCAAACCCTGCAGTGTTAAGCCATTTAAGTCAGGTCTCCACACAACTCCTAATTTAATCAACCATTTTCACACATATTTATAGATTCATTTCTACTCAAGAAACCCCACTACAAGCTCTCCATTGCATGCGACTCTCCCTTCCCATTACTCAGTAGGTATTCGCACAGATCTAAGACTTACCCAGAAGCTTTCGCTCCACAGCATTTCGCAGGGACTGGTGCCGGAAGTACAGAAGGCCACTGGGCTTCTCCTGGACCCACTGCTTGGTGGCACTGTGGAAGGCAGCCCAGTTCAGCCTGGTCACTTTGTAGTGATTCCTGTAGCCAAGCATGTCCAAAAGCTGGAGTATCTCATCCTCAGCCAAGCCACAATGGGAGATGCTCAGCAAGCACAGTGCGTTGGCCACCCAGCCATCCAGCCCTAGGCAGACAACATCACGACGATGATGATAAAAATAATAGCTAACAAGTGCCAGATATCATTCTAAATGTTTTGCATGATTAACCTGCAAATGAATCAAGTACCCAGAGTCTTATGGCTATTAAGGGCAGGACTGGGATCTGAACCAGTCAGAGCTCATACCCGTAACCATTAAGTTTCACACGTATTTTCACAACACACCCAGAAATATGGTCACAAACTGACAAGCTTGCCAATTATTACACTAATAATTTCTACAGAAAAGTTTCTGCAGAAAAGGTTTCCAAACACCAAATTTACATTTATGGGTGTGAGAGATTTTGCCATATGATTGTCCTCCCATCACATGAGCAAACACACCACTTGAGCCAACTCATCATTTCTCCTCTGTGCCTTCAGATTTTCTACCATAGGTGGATTTCTCAAGGACTTTCTCATCAAACAACTCTAAACAGACCCTGAAGACTACTGAGAGAAGGAACAGCATGGTTTACTATTCAGAATTGATTTCCTGTGCTAGGACTGGGGAAGGAGCCCAAAGCACCTGCAGCCTTTAAGCAAAGGCAGCTGTTCAACCGCAGCCGTACAAGCCTCCTCTGATGCTCACCCGTGGCTGGCCATCCTGAACCTGAGTGGGGTCAGGCGGACAGTGCTGGGAGGGGGAGTCAGCTGGGAGAAGGAGCTCTGCCTACTCCTAGAGAGGTGGGGTAGCAGAGCCATGGGCCACTTGATCTGAGTGGTTCTTCCAGGGCAAAGAGACCCTGTTTCCACCTCCTGAGAGGTAGGGGAAAGACATACTAAATTTGAAGTCAATTTTCTTTGCAAAGATACAAATTTATTAGAGCAAAAATGAGGCAGGGTATAATGTTGAATTACTAATCAATGTGGCTTTCATTCTAAGTATTTTCTGCTTTTCACTTCCCATCTCCACCCACTGCACCCCAGCTCCATTTTAAATTCACCACCCTTAAGAAAAGGCTGTTATTTCCTTTTCTTCCACAAAAAATTCCATACCCCCTCCCCCAATACCTCCCACCCTTGCTGACATTTAGCTCTGGCATAATGCCTTTGTTATGTTCAGTGGAAGCATATTACAACGTTACTGTGGACTACAGACGCTAGTGTGCACTGATTGAACTTCTCCCTGTAAGCCGACCGTTTTCAACCCCTACAATGCTGGCATCATCTGTTCTCCCTCATGCAAAAACACACTTATGTTTGAACACTTACTCACCGCCACTGTCCGCTTTACACACCCCTTACTTCAGCCTTTGCTCTATCTTCCCTTCTGGTGTCATACATGCCCCTAGCGCTTCTCCCCCAACCGTGCTCACACTCAGCTTCATCCAGTGACTTACTGTGCTACCATCAGGCAGCATCACGCCGTCCACTTCTGGATTTTTACAGTCATTCTGGCTGTACATCCTGTACTCATTCAGCACCAAATGCCCAATCTCTGCCCTCTTCTGTCTCCTGATAGAATGGAGTGTCCCCAACCTTAACTCTCAAAGGCCACTCATTAATGTTAGCTCGTATTGGTGAGACCACAGAGTATCTGTCCTTTTGTTTCTGGCTAGTTTCACTCAGCATAATGTCCTCAAAGCTTATCCACGTTGTTACATGCTTCATGACTTTATTCTGTCTTACAGCTGCATAATACTCCACTGTTTGCATATACCACAGCTTGTTTAGCCCTCTATATCCCAGAGTAATTTGGGCAGAGAATAACAAAGTATTTGCAAAGTTCTCTTGGGGGACTGGAGAGAAAGGAGGAAATATTAAACTTCCCCATCTGGGGAATTCCTGATATTCTCACAAGCAGTGGGAACAACCAATTCAATAGGCAGAGCCCTCGATCTTGGGGCTTGCCCCTATTAAACTTATTCCTGCAAAGGAGAAGCTAAGCCTACTTATAATTATGCCTAAGAATTACCCCCAGAAAGCATTTTTTGTTGTTCAGATGTGGCCTCTCTCTCTAAGCCAACTTGGCAGGTGAATTCACTGCCTTCCCCACCCTACACGGGACATGACTCCCAGGGGTGTAACCCTCCCTGGCAATGTGGGATTCTCATGCCCCAGGGATGAGCTGAGACCTGGCATCAAGGGGTTGAGAAAGCCTTTGTGCTGGTTAGAAAACATTATGTACCCCAGAAAAGCCATATTTTAATCCTGATCCCCTCCTGTGAGAGCAGCCATTTCTGTTTTTTTCATTAAGATCTATAATTTTTAATTTTTAACATTCATAATTTTTTATCATTCTATTTTTTTATCATTATCTATCCCTACATATATAATCAGTAATTCACAGTATCATCACATAGTTGCATATTCATCATCATGATCATTTTTTGGAACATTTGCATCTATTCAGAAAAAGAAATAAAAAGAAAACAAAAAAATTCATACATATCAATACCCTCCACCCCTCCCCCTCATCGATCACAAGCATTTCACTCTAAATTTATTTTAACATTTGTTCCTCCTATTATTCATCTTTATTCCATATCTTTTACTCATCCGTTGACAAGGTAGATAAAAGGAGCATCAGACACAAGGTTTTCACAATCAAACAGTCACACTGTGAAAGCTATATCATTATACAATCATCTGCAGCCATTTCTTTTAATACTAATTCAATACCGTATGTTGGAAATTTTTTATTAGGTTATATTCACAGAGATGTGACATACCCAATTGTGAGTGTGACCTTTGATTAGATGGAAATGTGACTCCACCCTCTCCGGGTGGTTCTTGATTGGTTTACTGGAATCCTCTAAAACAGGAAACATTTTGGAGAGAGCCAGAAACAAAAACTCAGAGCTCACAGAGGGAGAGTCGACAGAGAGAGAGAGTGAGCCAACAGACACTTCAGAGCAGAGCTGACACAAATGCCGACATTTGGAGAACAGAGACACAAGTGTTTGGAGATGCGTGGAGCCCAGCAAATACCGCCATGAGATGGTAAGCCAGTCAGAACCTGGGGAGAGCCAAGGAAAGCCAAGAGAGGAAAGCCAGCCCCAGAGAAGCAAAGTGAGGGACCCCACAGGAACAGAGGCTGGAAGCAACGGAGCCCAGGAGCAAGGGACCAGTGCGCCTTCTCAGCTGAGAGATGTTCCAGATGCGTCAGCCTTTCTTGAATTAAGGTCTCTTTCCCTGGATGCCTTAGTTTGGACATTTCCATAGGCTTAGAATTGTCAACTTGTAACTTATTAAATTCCTCTTTTTAAAAGCCAGTTCTGGTATATCACATTCCAGCAGCCTGCAAACTGGCATAGCCTTCTTCACCAAAAAGGAGAGAAGAGAAATGTGACAAAATACAGTTTCAATGGCTGACAGAATTCAAACAGAGTCAAGAGATTATCCTGGAGGTTATTCTTACACATTATACATAAACCCCTTTTTTAGTTTATGGTGTACTGAAGTGACTGGAGGGAAGTACCTGAAACTGTTGAGCTGTGTTCCAGTAGCCATATTTCCTGAAGATGATTGTTTAACAATATAGCTTTTACAATGTGACTGTTTGATTGTGAAAACCTTGTGTCTGATGCTCCTTGTATCCAGGGTACAGACAGATGAGTAAAAAAAAATAAGGAAAAATAACTAAATAGGTAATGGGGGTATTTATTTATATAAATATTTTTTATTTATATATTTATATAAAAATAAGGGGTAAAAAAAATTGGGTAGATTGAAATACTAGTAGTGGACAATGAGAGGGAGGGGTAACGGGTATGGGATGCATGAGTTTTTTTCTTTTTATTTCTTTTTCTGGAGTGATGCAAATGTTCTAAAAATGATCATGGTGATGAATATATAACTATGTGATGATATTGTGAGTCACTGATTATATACTTTGGATGGACTATATATGTGTATGAAGATAGCTCAATCAAAAATTTAAAAAAGAAAAGGGTGTTATAGCAGAAATGCAGAGAGAAAAATTCAAGTTTCAAAATAGACTTTTGAAGAGCAGAGCAGAGACAACAGCTTGAGCAAGCAAATTTTGAGTCTCAAAAGCCTGCCTTGAACTAGGGTGTTTTGCAGAAAATACTTATAAGAAAATGGGAGCCTAGATTGTAAGCCCTTATAGCAACCACACTGAGCCTGCAGTTGTAAGTGTATTTCTAGACTCTGGACATGAAGCGATTATGTATATCAGCTGGTATTTCCCTGGAATTTTAGTAGCTCTGTGACCCCTAAGACTCACAAAAGGAGGGCTGCAGCCTAAACGTTAGCATAGCTCTATACAATAACAGTTAAAGTAACCAAAAAAGAGATCAGGCCTCAATTAGAGACAAAAACAAAGCCAATCTGGCTGGGACTAAGGTAAATGAGAATACAGGGTAAAAGACGATGTATCTACTCTAGACCTTCACCTACTGTGTGAGACCAAAGGCAGAGAGGGTTATTGTGTCTAGAACCTAAAATTTCTAGAACACATAATTACTAAATCAATGTCTGGATAGCTCAGTTAAACAACCCAAATGCCTGGAGTCCAGAAAAGGAATGAGGCCTTGTAATTCTGTACAGCTTAATATAATATCAAGATACAACTCAGACTATGGTGGACTGATAATTAAAAACTATTGGTAGAGTCCCTTAAGGGTCTGAAGGGGGAAAAAAAATACATATATATATATGTATGTATGGATATGTATGGAACTATTAAACCTTCCCCTCTAGGAAACCCCAGTACCCTCCCAACCACTGGGGACTCCCAAGAAAAGAGGCCAAGCCCTAGATTTTAAGGCTGCCCTTAGGAAACTTATTTCTACAGTACAGAAGCTAGGACTACCTATGACACAGCCTAAGAGCTGCTCCCAGGAAACCTCTTGTTGCTCAGATGTGGCCTCTCTCACTAAGCCCAACTCTGCAAGGAAAACCATGACCCTCCCCACTACGTGGGACGTGACATCCAGGGATGAAAGGCTCCCTGACAGCATGGGGTGTGACTCTCAGGGATGAGTCTAGCCTGGCACTATGGGATTGACAATGCATTCCAGACCAAAAGGGGGAAAAGAAGTGTAATAAGGCATCAGTGGCTAAGAGAGATCAAATGGAGTCAAGAGCTACTCTGGAGGCTCCTCTCAAGCAAGCTTCAGTTAGATAGTGCTAATTACCATGGTTTTCTAAACCCCAACCAACATCACACCTGTTCGCTCTTAAGAACATACAGGGCTCTAACTGAGAGTCTATACAAATTTCATGCACTAAGTTTGCTTTCTGGAACCCATAATTTCCAGAGGGTTCCTAGGCCAGATAAATCCTGAAACCCAGAGGGATCAGCATCTCCAAGATTATCAACTAATTACATCCCCCATCCTTTAGTGTCAACACCCCTTCTCAATATGAAAAAGTCAGAATGGGTATTGCCTAAAGATCCCTATAGAGTGGGAGAAGGACCAACAGAGAAGAAGGAATTAAAAGAGAAAATAGGATTTAACAAACAAGTATAACTGCTGAATCACTGTATGATATTTCTTTTAGCCTCCAGTGTTTTGGAGCAGCTAGAAGGAAAAATCTGAATTACTGGAATGGTAACCCATAACAAACTCTGAAATCTGTAACTACTTGTGGAAGTGAACTTTGAAAATTACTGTTTTTCTTTCTTTTCTTTGTATATATGGTATATTTCACAATAAAAAAAAGGCCACCTTGAGTATTAAAAGACAAATTGCTGGGTGGGCCACAGTGGCTCAGTGGCAGAGTTCTCACCTGTCATGCCAGAGACCTGGGTTTGATTCCCAGTGCCTGCCTGTGCAGATCAAACAACCCCAGACAGACAGACACACAGGCATTCTCACAGAGCCCAGAAACAGGGGGTCACCGAGGTCTGAGGCCCATCTGGGGCAAGTCTATCTCGGTGGAGGACAGCAGGAGCAGACGACAACCCAGCCCCAAGGCCCCAGGATCTTCACTCAACCCTCCATGTCACTGGAGGGACACAAATCCTCACTGGACTGAAAGAATCCTGAACTGACTGAAAACAAACTAAATAGACAGAATTAACTTGAATTCACTAGATTAGGTTTCAGCCTTCAAGAGGACTTAAGGCTCAAAAGGGAGATTGTGCTGTATTAGAAAATAATAAAGGCCCACTTGTGAAGACCCCTGAGAAATATGACTGAAATCATTTTTAGCATAAATATGTTCCATGCAATATATGGAACAAACTTATACTAAAAAGTATTTGTAGTTGATCTGTAATTCAAATAATCTTAATATAAGTATGTCCCATGGAGTGTTTGGGACATACTTACACTAAAAGATTATTCATCATTTATCTGTTATGCATTTTAAGTGGGAGTCCTGTCTTTTATCTGACAGCCCTACCCCTCGCCCCTCCTGCCAGCCCCGGGCAGGGACCCTGCTAGGCTTTCTCCCCATCCCCCACCCCGCAGACTCACATTCAGCCTGTCGGCTCTGGCCCGGGCCTACCTTCTCCAGAAGCCACCATGTCTGAAGTTGCCTTTCTTTGTTTAGAAGTCCAGCTGTAGTCTTCTATCCAGCATTTCAGAATCAGTTCCCAGAGCTCCTGAATAGAGACCACCTCCAAGTACTCCTTCATACACTGAAACTCATTTCTGTAGATTCTACATTCCTTAAATTCATTGGCTAGGATTGTGAGTTTCAAAGGATTCAAGTTTGTCTTCTTCCCCAAAGCTTGTTTGCTTTGTTGGAAGGGGTCTTTGCTGGGAATGAAGAGATGCTGTCTGAAGATGTTTAGCTTTGCTTCTTCATCTACTGTGCTAGTGAGCTCCACTGTCCTCACGTCTGAGCGGGCAGACGGCAATCTGTAGGACAGGCTGGAAGAGGTGGTGCTCGTGATAAATCTGCAGTGAGGAGAGAGTGAGGGCGGCAGCCAGGAAAAATCTTTTGCCTGGTGAAGAGAGTCAAAGATGGTTTAAAACATACTGTGGTAACATACATATCTAACACAAAATGCCCATTTTAACCAGTTTTAAATGTACAACTCAGCATTACATTCACAACGTTGTGCTGCCGCCACACCATCCAGTCCCCAAACTTTTCCATCACCCCAAAGAGAAACTCTGAGCCCACTGAGCACTAAGTCCCCATTCCCAGCCCACCCTGGCCCCTGGTCACCTCTCACCTACCTTCTGCGTCTCTGAATTTACTTATCCTAGATATTTCGAGATTCAAAGACTAAAACTTTAAAGACTTTAAAACTACTCTGACAATGGTTCCACACTCACGGTAGGCAAGACACAGGGAGCAAGTGCGCCACAGGTGGGAGTCAGGGTTACTGACAGTAACCTCTGAGAGCAGCTTGGTGAAAACACCACCAAGGGACGCTCGGTGGAGCCCTACCTGAGTACCTCCAGTAACCTCTGAGAGCAGCATGGTGAAAAGACACCACCAAGGGACGCTCGGTGGAGCCCTACCTGAGT
>PVIY010042010.1:0-21232 GCA_004026745.1 Myrmecophaga tridactyla | reverse complement strand
AAGGAAGGGCTGATGATGTTTGGGTTTCTCTGTCAGCTGAGAAGACATATGGTGACGTCTGCCAGATTTCTATCCTGGTTTCTTGTTTCAAATGGCTTCCCTAGGGATGTTTTCTTTCTGCTTCTCCAGAGGTCTCTCTGGGTCAGCTCTCAAGCTTTTTCCCAAAATGGCTCCCTCTTAAGGGACTCCAGTAAGCCACGCACCTTGAATGAGTGGAGACACATCTCCATGGAAACCATCTAATCAAAAGATCCCACCCACAACTGGGTGGGTCACATCTCCATGGAAACAACAAAAAAGATCCCACCCAGCAATACTGAATCAGGATTAAAGAACATGGCTCTTCTGGGGGTGTACAATAGTTTCAAACTAGCATACAACATTTGTCCTTTTGTATCTGGTTTATTTCACTCAGCGTAATACCTTCGGGGTTCATCCATGTTGTTGCATGTATCATTCCTTTTTATAGCTGGGTAGTGTTTCATTGTGTGGGTGTATCGCATTGTGTTTATCCATTCGTCTGCTGGTGAACACTTGGGTTGCTTCCACCTTTTGGCTATTGTGAATGGAGCTGCTGTGAACATTGGTGTACAGGTAAAAAAATTAAAAAAAAATTAAAAAAAAAAAAAAAACCATTTCTACAACTGCTGTACCCTTTGTCTGGGCCAAGGCGGGGAGCTCCGGAGGCACAAGGCCTTTTCTCATTAAAATCCAACCTAACAACAAAGGATGAGGCTCAAAGCTATTGCTGAAATCCTCTGCTCCTTCCTCCCAACAAAACCAGTCTTTTCAGTTGAAGTTCTGGCTTATGAAGAAATCCTAATTCAAAACATTGCATCTGGTGGCAGGGTTTCCAAGAAGATTTGGGGTCTCAAGTTATTATTTTATTTTTGAGGCAAAAGGTTCTAGGAAGATGGATTTTGAAGTGAAACCAATGGTTCAGCATCACTGGGAAACCATGCCACCCAGAAGAGAATTTCCAGATAACATTCTAGTAAGCAAATTTCTAATACTACCTTTAAAAATGTAACACACAAAACCTTGCCTCCCTAAACAGCATGTTTTCAGCAGTACTTTCCCTGTTCTTGATGCCCATCAAGTATCGTCCTTAGAATCCCAGGGACTGTTTTCATACAGAGATGGCTACTCGGGTATGGTGGTGGTTCTGAGGTCTCAGTTTCCATTTCTATAGTTTTGCTGTCTCCTTCACCATGGCTGGCTGAGAAATCAGGCAACGCAGAATGTGTGTAGAGAAGGTTTCAGAGCACAGGCCTAACTGCCACTGTGGTGTGTGTCTGTGGCTGGGTGAATATGTGTGTGTGCCCATGTCCTGAGTAGTGAAGGGAGATGAAGCCCCAGCAGCGGGAGGCTGGGATTAGGCTTCTCGATGCTCTTGGCTTCCCAGGGCTGAGTTGCCCCGAGGGCCAGCGGGAAATTGCAGGCTCTCCCACAGCTCCTAGCAGCAAAAGGATGGAGCAAGTCCCCTCCAGGGAGGGCTTGGCTACAGGGTTGGTCCTGCTCAATCCCTGGGCACCCACAGAGTCAATGATGAGGGTTTTTTTTTTTAAGTTTCCAGTTTTTCTGACTGCAAAAGCAATACATACACTATTTAAACAATTATATAATGTAGAAATAGAAAACTTATATAGTGGGAAGCCCTCCAGAATAATGTCATACTCTCTCCACGCAGGGACAGGACTGCTCCAAACTGTTAGGACCTATTTCTCCAAGTTAGATCATTCATTTGCTCCTTGGTGTGCTCTCACTGCCCACTCTTATTTATGACGTTATAAACATACATTGGATCGTTCTTACCTTTCTCCACTTCAGAGTCATCCTCACTTATCTTGGGTACCTTTGCATATTACTACTTAAAATATCTGTATAAATACTTTAAATCATACATAATACTCTAATCAATGAATGTGCCATACTTTATTTAACCAAGCTATTAAAGACATATTACAAACAATTCTTCGAAGAACTCCTTAGATGTCTGCCTATGTGTATAAGCGTTTCTAGGATAAATTCCTCGAGGTGGTCATTCCTAAGCCAAGAGGTAGAAATAAATTTAAATAGATATTGCCAAATTGCTTTCTAAACAGGTCGCACCAATTTTCAAGACATGAATTTTTAAATTTAGTACAATACTATACACTCATCTTCATGCCTATCTAAAGTTCCTGGCCAAAAACAGGGAGAAAGGGACAACGAATAAATGAGATAAATGGGCTGCTAACTGCTGTGGGAGCCCTGATCCCATCCCAGAGGAGGGCGGAGGGTGGCAGCTCCCCATTAGTCTGGCAATTACAGGAGTGGCACCATGGGATTTTCATGCCACTTCCGAGAACACAGTGCCAGGCATCAGGAGGCTTCAGAATCAAGAGACAACCCAGAACCTGAGGCTTAGCCATTTTGCTTGGGTGGGAGGAATGTGCTGGAGGCAGAAACCAGTGGGTTCTTTCTGCTCTTCTTTTATAACCAATGCTGTACCTTTTATTTTTACTGACATTTACCAAGAAGGACAATTGCATTGAACACACTTTTCTGGAATGGTACCTAAAAGCAAACTGGTTCTCAATCTAAAAACACAGAATACACATGCAACTTAATGTATGAATCTGCACCACTGACTATGCCTGCCAGGCCATTTGGGGTGACAGAACCCTGGTTCTTGGCTGAATACCTGACAGCTGTAGATCTGGGCTCTGGTCATACCACCTGAGAAGTGAGTGACCCAGGACAAGCACTCGGTAACATCAGATGTACCTCAACTACGAAAGAGTTCTGCTGTTTTTAATCATTCACCTCAGATGACTATGGACAGTAAACCAGTAACCCAGGAATTAAAGCAGGCTGAAGTTCTTCTTGGACAAGAGTTTTCCTTGCATGGTCCTTCAAAAGGACTCAGTCATTAAAACTAAGACATCTGCCACATTCAGCAAACCCAGGTGGAAAAAATCCTTAGTAAAATTTTAGTTTACAGTGTTCTAAAATAACTTGCGACTTATAACACACCCTCAATGTTTCCACCTACTACCCCACCACCACCTCTTTTGGTAGAAAATTATTAAACAAATGAAAGAAAATTATATACAGAAAGCTGAGAAGAATTAAAGGCAAACATCACACAGACTAAATTCCACCAAAGGAGGACTATTTAGGACTATTTAGGACTTATTTTAGGAGACTGAGGGAGGTGGAGAGTTCACTATACAAAACACGCTCAAAATAGATTCACAAATCAAGTGATTTTTCAGCCTCATTAATTAAGGCCGTATCTGCAGTTGGTTTAGTACCATCTAACAAAATGTGAAGTTAGTTTTAAAAGACTGCAATTTTAAATGAAAGCACAAATTATTTTTTGTGCCTCTAGAGAAAAAATTTTTAGGCCCTTTCTTTATATAGACAATTAAATGAGTCAATATTTTCTAGAGATAAACAGAAAAAAACATATTGAAGATATATATTTTAATACTTAATTCTAGACATTAAAATACATTATTTTGGGTGGGCAACGGTGGCCCAGGAGGTAGTATTCTCGCCTGCCAAGGTGGAGACCTGGGCTCGATTCCTGGTGCCTGCCCATGTGAAAAAAAAAAAAGAAGAATACATTATTTTAAATGGTAAAATTCTCTCCTGCTCTTTACCTCTTAAGTGATTACAACAATAACAACAACCACCTGCTTTTCTAAAACAAAATGAAGATAAAGAGAAGTCTCTTTCTGGGTCCCATCCATTACAAACTAGAACTAGTTGATTAAATGTAAATGTAAAATAGCATATTTTAAAAGTTAGAAACAGTTCTCAAAAAAAATACTAACCATAAATAGCTGGTGTTCAGGAAATGGCAGTTAAGTGCCAAGTACCTTTAACTCGCATTTATCCTCTCATCTAGCCTGTGAGTTAGGTCTTAGCACAAGAGGTCACAGAAATAGGCAAGTGCTAAGCTAAGATCTGTGATCTAGAAAGTACAGTGTAGCTTTTAAGAGAATAGACACGTTGCCTGAGTTCAAACCCTGATGGCCCCACTTAGCAAACGGATGACCTTGACCATGTTACTTCGCCTCTCCATTATCTCGACTCCTCTGTGAAATGGAGATAACGTGAGACCCAACTCATAAGATCGTTATGAGGACTGAAAAAAAATACACCAAAAACCCAGAATAATGTCAGGGATAGAGTAATCGCTGTATTCATGTACGTCACTATTATGAAAAATAACCAAGGGAAGTGCAGACCCAAAGGTTCATTCAGACCCAAAAAGTCTGCTAAAAGAAAAGAAGCAACGGCCCACAATCAGGATGGCCTGTGAGGAGTGGCATCCTGAAAGAGAATGGGTGACTCCAGATTAGTGGAGTCCAGGATTGAAAATACGAGGGCAGTTTTGGGGGAAAAAAACAAAGGAGCAGCAAAAACTGAGTGCATGACCAAAACAACTTAGCTCTTCTAAATGTCAAATGAAGGAAAAAGAAAATTACTTGGCCTTAGGCTAGAGGTGAGAAACTGAAGGCAGACCAGCAAGATCTGTGGGTAAGGGTCAGCGGATCCAGAAGATCACAGGAAAGGGACATGAGCATGGGACTGGAAGGCACTGGTCACAAAAACTGGGGTCAAGCACAGAACAGGAAGCTAGAGTTGGGATTTAGAGCAACTAGAAATAGTAACCTGCCTGAAATGCTTATGCATCGTGTTAATAGATGAGCGGGGCCTTTCAACTATTCTACCGAATGGAAACAGGCGGTTTGTAGGGAAGAGAGGTCTATGAAACCAGAAATGCCAATCTGAAGAAGAAATCCCCTCTCTTTGTACCCTTGGCCATAGAAAGGTAGCCCAAGAAAAGCACTGGAACAGGCTTCTCCCTGGGTGGCCTGCTCTGACACATATGTGGCTTCATCCTTGTCCCCAGCCAGGTGATCTGGACCTGGTCCTGCATCCAAGACCCAGTCCACAGCAGAGAGTTGTCATCAGCACAAAGGCACATGTTTACTTAAGTCAAACAACAGGCCTAACAGCTCAACTGTTTGTGTTATTAAGAAATAAATGGAAATGTGCAAATTTAGACTTGGACATAACACACTCAAAATTTGGATCAAAATGCTATAGGGTATGATTCTGAATTAGTAAACAATGGCATATTTTTCACCTCAGTGGAAAACATGGCTCAAATAAGATTTTGAAATTAGAATTGAGCCTTGTTTCCATTTAAACTGTGAATTAACAGTGAAAAATTCTTCTCCATTCATATTCAGCTTGGGTTTGGCAGTTTCCAAAACAAAGCATCTGGTTTTACAGCTTGAGAACTTATTTATTTTTTTAAAAAAAGAAAGTTTACTTCGCATTCAGTTTCTATTTTTTAGGTAAGACAGTTTTTATCTTCAAACGAGATTCCGAGGTAGGAGGGTGATTTTGCTCGTGAGTTAGCTGTCAGGGGACTGGACAAGGGCTTGAAGGTGAGCCCGGAGCCCCTCCAGCTCCAGGTCCCCACGCAGTACATCATTCACGTCCCTCTCCAGCCATCCCACCTGGGTTTGGACCTCAACTCAAAGAGGCTCAGGAAGGGGAAGCATGGAGTCACATGCCCATCCTCTCTCCCCGGGACCTTCCCCTGCTCCTCCAAATCCTTCTAGATGCATCCTATGTGCCCCCTTCTCTGGAAACTGACCCCTTCAGTGCAGGGCACATTTTCTCTTTTGTCTGAGTCCCTGTGGAGTATTCATATTTATCATTCTCCCCACCATTTTGATGGGGGAACATGACCGCACCACTCCAGGTCCCCTAAATGCTTTGGGGACAGAAGAGCTATCTTATTCTGCCCTGAGAACCTGCAGCCTGCACCTGATATATAAAAGCGAGCAGACTTAAACAAGGGCATTTGTCTGCCTTGTTTTCTCTAGTGTTTCCCTCAGCTGGAGACACAACTTTGTAGAACTTGAAAAGATGCGGTGATCCAGCCAGGAGGCTTCCTGAGCCCTTCTGCTGCTCCATCTGACAGTAAGCAGATATGTCTCATGTGAGACAAGAGACAAGCTAACTAAGCACCCCGCCCAGGCAGCTCCCAGCCATTAATGTTCACAAGCCCTGATGTAAAAGACAGCACTTACCAGCTGTTACATAAACTCTCAGCCCTACACTAAGTGAAGCTAAATGATTCTGTTTGTACCTCACGGCACAAACTCCACTTCACACTTAACAGCCTCAGCCTCCAGCTTTCCTAAAGGAGACACATTCCAAGGCCATGGATTTAGGGATTCTTTAGAATGCCTGGAAATGAGATCCACTGAATGTCACACAGTTCTTTGCTGAAGGCTTTTTAGAAGCAAATAGATTGACAGGGAGGTGAACTTCTATTCCTAGCAGCTTCCTCTCTACTCTCCCAGCTCTGTCAACCCAGAGACATGATGAGACGATACCCTTAAAACACAGACTGAAATCTCTTTCTATTTTCTGGTGCATAACAAAGTCAGCTCTGATAGCTGGCTCTTTCATTATTAATGGAGCATGCAAGTTAAAATAAATTAATGCAATTAAAAGATGTAGGCCTGCCCAATTCCCCATCAAACACCCATGAGAAGCTACAGAAGGCAAACACCCAGGGATTAAAACTAAAGAATGCAAAGCTCTGCAAAGCATCCACTGTTTACCAACGCATCCTGAGGAATTAAGGTTTTAACTTTTCCCTTCATTAAAACAAAAGACATGCTCAAACATTTTAATTGAAACTGACCATCAGCAGCAGCCCCCCCCCACCCCGCCCCCATAAGTACCTGAAAAGCATGTCCTCCAAATCACTAGCTCATCTCCCCTTCAAGTGCCGCTGGAGTTTTTCTTTCTCCTTACAACTCTCCCAAAGCTCCAATGTCGTGGGGTGAGTCCTAAGCTTAAGTAACCTGCTGTCACGTCTGGACTAGGCAGCTACTCCCTCCTCCATCGCTGTCCACATTTCCCTCCACTTGTGAGAACATCCCTCTAAAGCTCCTTCTGAGATTTCCCTCCTTTGCCGATGTCATATTCTATGCTGGGGTATTCTGTTTCTCTTTGAACTCCACAGTCTTTGCGGGCCATCTCATTCATTTCTGTGGTATAACTACCACTTTCATCCAATGGAGCGTATACATTTTTAGGGCAGAGCCATGTAGATCCAATGGACTACTGAACATCTACATGTCCCACATGTTACCTCAAATTCTAAACGTATTTTAAAAATCAATCATCTCCCATCTTACTCTCCTTGTTTGCTCTTCTTTCTCCTATATCCCTAACTGTGGTGATTTTAAGCACCAAAATTCACTGAGACACCACTGGGTTCTATCCTAGCTTTTCCTCTTCCCTGCCCACTACACGCAACCATCCACGACTACTGCCAGTTCCACCCCCAAACATCTCCTGAACTGTCCCAACCTTTCCTACCTTCCTCAGGCCTTCATCACATCTCCCCTGCAATTCATCTCCCAACTCCAGTTTTGGCCTCATCTAATTTAAGGACTGCCTGAAAAATAGCATAAAAGTTGCTTTCTGAGGTCTGCCTCTCTCTACATCTGCCTGTCATGTTCCTCCCTTATTCCTCCAGCACAATATCAAAAGACATAACAGATCATTCCTTCAATAGGCTCTGTTCTAAATACAGGAGACATCAACAAACAAAACAGCCTCAACTCCTATGAAGCAGCCTAATGTTTAGTGCTCCTGTGCTTTCACTTATGCTGCCCCTGCCCCACGACATGAGCCCAGTCTCTTGCCTACCTAGAAAATTTCTAATTCAATCTTTAGAACCCAGGTCAAACGTCACCTCCTCTGGGAATTTTTCCTTATGCCTTCCCTGCCTCCACGGGCCCTCCTCCACATTCCATGCTGCCTCTGTACAAGGTACGGACTTTCATCTGTGTATTTACCAAGTTGTACGGTAATTTATTTGATTTGCCCTTTTAGATCAAGCTTCCTGAGGGACTGTTTCCATTGATCTCTGAATCCACCATACCTAAGCCCATGCCTGATCTTTCATAAGTAATCAATAAATGTAAAGATAACTGAATTGCCATGTGTAGTAGACTGGATTACTGCTCCCAGCTACTTGTTCCCTCCCTGTAATAGAATTAAAACCCCCACCCACTGGTGTATGCCTGGCCCTTGCATCTGTAGAGTTTAGTTCTCTACCTCTTTGACCTTGACCAGCTGGTATACTCAACCAATGGCATGGAAACAGACACAAGGCTTTCCCCATGCATGCAGAAGTTTGAAATGCCATTGTGGGACTCTCCTGCACTCCTACCGTCTCCCATGAGAGTAGCACATCTCAGATAGGAGCTGCTCCTTCAGTCTGGTCCTGAAAGAAGACAATTGGAGTCACGTGGATCGCTGGCAGAGCCACAGCCCACTTACAGGCCTCATGAGACATAAGCAAGAAATAAAAGTGTATTATTGTAAGCCAATGAAATACTGATGTTACTGTTATCACAGCAAAATGAAATACACCATCCCAGATTTTCTTGTCCACTCCAAATAAACAGTCATCAAGACTCATCTTGAATACATCACACTCAGGGGAAGCTCACTGCTTTTTTTTTTTTTTTTTTTTTACATGGGCAGGCACTGGGAATCGAACCCGGGTCTCAGGCATGGCAGGTGAGAACTCTACCTACTGAGCCACCGTGGCCCGCCCCTCACTGTTTTTTAATGAACAGCATTCCACCATTATAAAATGTTTCCTAATATGGGTGCAAAATTTACAGCATCAGCATTGAATCTTTTTTTTTTAACTACCAGGTATTACAAAATACACATCTAACATCCTAACATTTGAAGACAATTACCATGTGATCTTTCAACAGTCCCCTGGCTAAGCAAGTTCCTTCAACCACTCTAGAATGGTCAATACCCTTTAAACATATTACTCTCATCTCTCAATATACTTCTCCATTTGACTACAATCTTAAAAATGTGATGCTAGAACTGCACAAAATATTATAAACACGGCCTGACCACGGAGGAAGTTCCTTAGAACACAAATCTCATCTTAGCTTTTTTTTCCTCTTTCCCCCAAATCCTTAAGCCTTTATGCCTTAAAATGTTTTCAAACCAGGCAATCTATCCCCTGTAATTATGTAAATAAATATAGGTATCTTACACCTATGACTGCTAAAATTTACTTTGCTTTATTGATCTAGCATTCCAACTTATCAAGATCATTTTAACCCTCATTCTGCCACTCAACATGATTAGCTATCCCTCCCAATGTATTGGTGCTTCAAAATTTGAGAAACATACTTTTTTGTCATCTTAGGTCTTAATGAAATCACTTAACAGAAGAGGTCAGAATCCTCTGACAAAAAACTAAAAACAAGTATTCAAGTTAACAGTGACAATATGGCTACACACAGCTGTTTTAATACTCAGAACTGCCCACCCTCCATCCACCATCGGTTCAGTCTTCCAGTCAACAAGCTTCTCTGAATTCTCCAAAGTTTTCAGTCTTGGCCCAATGTTTTCCCCAAATCCAGCAACACTAAATATATGAGCAGTGATTCTCAGGGCCAGCAACTTCAGCATCGCCCAAGAACTTGATAGAAACAAATGCATGGGCCCCACCTAGACCTACTGTTATCAAAACTCTGGGGATGGAGCCCATCAATTCACGCTTTAACAAGGCCTCCAGGTGATTCCGATGCAGTAACAACCACTGCCCTGCCTACAACCCTCTCAAAATGAATACGGTGTGCTTGTGATGGTTTCTTCTATTTGAGCCCCTGCCTGCTCCTGGTTTGCTCTTGTTTCCTCAATATTCATAAACTGTTCCATCAGCCTGTCTTGCATTTTGCCAGAAGCAAAGTCAAGCTGCCAGAAAATTAGGACATTTATTTGCCCTTCTTATCTTGTGCCATATCTTTCCAAGTGCTGACAATTTCTCAAAATTTACCTGCAACCTTTCTGTGATGATTGATATGCTGGTTCCTTTAGCCTCTGAGAAAAAATGACTTTTTTTTTTTTTAACTACTACTTTTTCTCCTCTCTTGGGTTTCTAATTGCCAGGCTGGTATGCATACAACATGGACGAACATCAGAGAGAGAGAACCAAGTCGTTCACTTTTTATCTTTTTCCATTTAATGGGCATATCTCTTTCTTGGTACTGCATAAGATGTGAAGCTCTTCTTTACTGCTTTGTTTTGTTTTTAGCATTTTTGTAAGCCTCAGCTTATTCTGGGCTTTGACATTGTTCTTAGAAGGCTGGTGCTTCTCATTGATCTCATGGATTCCTCCTAGGGTGGCATGACAAGGTAGATTTATTTTTCTTCCTTTGCTTATCTGTACCATCTAAATTATACATAAGAAACACTGATTAGTTTTTCACATCAGGGTGGAAGATCGCTATATATTTTATTTACTCATTTTTATTTTATTTTAATGTGAGTTCATGTACCCTATATTATGCCTTTCCTCCCTGGAATTGTCTGTACATCACTGTTAAAACTGACACTGTTTTTGTAATTTCAGAATGACACTTTTCTGTTCCCAGCTCTATTCCTGAGCCACTCTGGCTGGGCCTCTGGGGAGCAGAACTCCAGTCTTTTTCTGTTTGCAGCTTTTATTCCCCAGCTGCTCCAGCCACTTCCACAGTGATTCAAACCTCCTGAAGTGTCTGGCCTCATGGCCCTGGATGTAACCGCCCACTTCAGACACTGAGCCAGCAGCTGTGCAGCGGCCGGCGGCCCTACAGCCGAGCATCAGCACCCAGCACCCATGCCCTGGCAGTGCAGCCGCCCTCCCAGGCTGAGGCTCTGCAAGGCATGTATGCTGCTCTGCTGGCTAGGGCTCTGCAGAGCAAGCGCGCTAGGTATGCAGCTGGCCCAGAGGGGAGGGCTCGGATTCCAAGGGGATAATAGCGGAGGATTCACAGCACCATAGCTCGCCAACTTGGATTTGGGTCAGAAGCTTGATAACTTCTGGTTGCAACACACCGCCAAACAGTCATTTAGAGGGAAAAGT
Organism: Myrmecophaga tridactyla; assembly: GCA_004026745.1. Taxonomy (NCBI): domain Eukaryota; kingdom Metazoa; phylum Chordata; class Mammalia; order Pilosa; family Myrmecophagidae; genus Myrmecophaga; species Myrmecophaga tridactyla. Next base: position 10,251 of record PVIY010042010.1, on the reverse strand, counting down.
GGGGGGGGGGGGGAAATCAGCCTTCTTAATGTAGTTCCTTTCTTTAACAAACAATAAGCTATTGCACAGGAGAGCAAAATTTGATTTCTGTTCCTGTCTGCACCTCCTCACTCAAGGCAAAAGGCTAATTCTTTATTTTTGCTTGCCTTCATGGCCAGAAAACAGAAACAGGAATTAAGCAGGGTAATGGGAGGGGACGCCACAGGCAAAGCCATGAAAGATGAAACGGCAGCGTTTGTCTGCTGGTTGGTGGTTGGTCTGAATCCATTCCCAGCGCAGTGTCGCTAACACCCACTCTCCCCATCTCCAATATTCCCAAGGAAAGACAGATTTGTGGTTCCTTTTCTTTTTTCTGACAACAAATTTCCCTCAACCCATATTGTTCACCACTCCTTATTCTGAGCAAACACATTTCACAGGGAGAGAGATGAATGTGCCTTTGCTTGAAATTGATCTCTGCCTCAAAAAAATTTACTTTGGGAAATTTAGAATTGATCCTGTTCCTGAAAAACAAATTTTTGCTCAAGCTGTTCAAGAAGAGGATTGGCAGATAACCATTGAATTTCAAAATAACAGAGACAGAGGAGGGGAAAAAAAAAGTTTTGTGGTCCTCTCTGCAGGATCCAGGGTTCCCATTTCCCCTCCTGAGCAAGGAGGATTTAACCGGACAACCATCATGATCACCAAGGAATAGGTTCAAGGACCACATCCAAGGACGGCCCCAGCTCCCCTCTGCAGATGAGCAGGCTGCTTTTCTACGCAGACCCGCACTTGTCTCTGCTCTTAGTTCCCTTACCTACTTGTATTAAACCTGAGAAGGAACTGTCTACAAGTGCAGGTAGAGTCCAAGGAGTCTAAGCACACAGCACACAGTACAAATTACCATAAAAAAGGAATTTTTCCCCCATGCCAATACCCGACAGCTGGGCCCGGCAGCTATCAGCTACTCTGCCTCTCACGGCTAATTCTGCCCATCAGCTACTCCGTCTCTCACGGCTAATTCTGCAGGCACTCCAGAGCAATTCATCTCTATCAGTGCTCCAGAACAAACAGTTTCAAAAATCTCTTTTTTTTCTCCTCCATCTTCTTTTCTCAGAAGAAGTAGAGAAAATACACGCATTAAAATAACACATCAATGCCACATTAAAAATAAAAACACAAGAGTCTGGAAATTCACAAATTTACGCTAGGGTTTCCACAGCAACTGCTCCATGGCCCAATTTGCAACATCAACCATTCTATTCCAAAATACTTTAAAAGACTCCAGTAAAGGGAAGTGGGGAGGCGGATAAAGTTACAGTCCTGGAGTTAGGGGAAATAAACTCCCTTGTTTTAGTGAACTTAAATTCTCCCCCTAAAAAATACTGGGAAAGTACACAGTGTGTGGTTACCATTCCCCATCATCTAAGGAACTACAGATAACTGGACATATCTACTAATATTCCTTGGGTTGGCGTGGGGAGATGTTAGTAGGAAAACACTCTAATTCCTTCAACCAGAAATGTACTTTCTCAAGAAAATATATCCTTCAAGCACAGAAGCTAGCTTCAGGGAATCCAATCCAGTCAGCAACTGCAAGACCCCATACTATGAGGCAAAGTCTCTTTTCCTTTTGTGAGCTGGTTGATTCAAACGAGACCGACTTGAATGCCCAGAGACTCATCTCCCACGGTGGGGGAGGGAATGAGACGGAGAGATCTGTGTGGCTTCCCCTCCCAAGAAAGAGCACAGAACCCCCAGCACTTTATCAGGGACATTCTGAACAAGATGACTTTTCACCAAGTGATAAGGAAGGCATTTTCGATATTTCACCATGTCCAACAGCCTCCCTCTGTGAAACTGCCCACATCAAACATACATCGCTGGAAGGGGATCCAAATATAAAGGAAAGCTATTCACGTGGCTTAAATCAGGCAAGAAAGCTCCTGAGCCCAGAGTGGGGGAAGTTCACCGCGTGCTCTAGAGGCTTCAGTGCCATGCCAGCTACACAGGATTTCCTGACTTCCCCCCACACAGCAGAGAACAACACTCCTGGCCTGCCATTTTAATGCATGCTTATCTCCACCAAGCATGTGTCCCATCCTACCAAAACAAAACTTACACACACACAGCAGGCTGCAGCTGAACCTGCGTTCAGCTAGACTGTCTCCCAACCTACAGGGGAAAGCACCACAAAACAGTCATCGGATTTTCTGCCCTCTGGCGTTAGTGGGAGCATAATACTATTGGGATCTGCTAAGGGGGAGACCAGTTATGCTTCCCAGTCAACACTCCACACATAAAAGATCACAGCAGAAGAGCTATAACCCCTCCGTCCCCTTCCAACTGAGCAAACAGGAAGGAGGGCCAGAGTACTCCTTCACGCTGGAATGTAAAATGCTTCCTGTGCTGACCCCACAGGTCATGTCAGCATCTCTTCCCACCTCCGATACCGTACTGCTCAAATCCTGTGGAGGAGGAGAGACTTCCCAGGGAGCCTGGAAAAGCATGGCTGAGAAGATAAGCCGAGGGCCGGCCAGCTAGAACGGCCGTCCACAAGTTCTCACGGAACTCAGGGAGCTGGGCTCTCAACCCAAGGCAACCCAAGGCGAGGGAAGCAAATTCAAAATGCGACCCTGTTTTGCAAGATGTCCTTAGCCTCCTTACTATCAAGCACACGGCTGTCTAAAGCAGGTGTCAGAACTTGTGAAATGGGAAAATGTGAGAAACCCAATGTTTTATAACGAACAAAAATTTGGCTGGTCTTCATCCCCAGTTCCTAGGTAAGCGACCTCAGAATATCTGGATTCTTTGGGGTGTCATTTCTTTTTTTTTTCACATGGGCAGGCACCAGGAATCGAACCCGGGTCCTCGGGCACAGCAGGCAAGCGTTCTTACCTGCTGAGCCACCGTGGCCCACCCTCATTTGTTCTTAAAGGTGGGCCCAGAACCACACCTGAGAGTTACGAGGTGGGGCCAGCATACCTATCGCCTTAGGGTGGTTATGGGAGACACCAGAAAGACCAATGGGGTGGGGGGGGGAGTTGTGGCTTTGAGCCAGGCCGGGTCAACGCACTTCAGCCCCCAGCCCCCAGTCTCCGGGAGGAGAGGGAGGCTGGAGACTGCGTTACGCAACAGAAACTCGAACACTCGGAGCTCAGGTGTGTAAGGAGTTAAGATTTAACGAATGGTTATGTCTTCTGAATCATGTAAATAGTCCTTTTTTTTTCTTTCTGGTATATTAAGAGTAGACAGAGAAGAAATATCTGAAATCTCTGAACTGTGATACAGCTGCTTTGGTCCCTGAGAAAGAATAATTGTGAAAGCCCTTATTTTGTGCTTTTGTCTATTTTTTTTTTCCTTTGGCAGGGGCAGGCTCCAGGAATCAAACTCAGGTCTCTGGCATGGCAGACAAGAATTCTGCCACTGAGCCACACCTGCACCACTCTGTCTAATTTTTTTACTTTAATAATTTGTAAGGGCAAATGCCCTATGCTAATGGAGGAACCTGAGTTAGCCATTAACTAGTTCTAGCTCAGTTTCACGCCTTTATATTTGCAAATGGATTCTGCCTAAACTTATTGAAATAACTGTCTCCCTTTCTTTCTGCTTACATTTGCTATTGAAATTGGAGTTCCGGAAAGATGGCAGAATAGGATAGGTCCAGTTCACCCTTGCTCCAAGGAACAGCTAGACAAGGGACAGGGAGGCGACTGAGAAGGCGATTCCAGGCTCTAAGTGACCCAGGAAGGTCTTCTACACTACGTAGGGAGGACCTTGCTGCAAAAGCTGAAGTGAGACGCAAAGAACCAGAGACCTTCTAGCTGCTGCAAGCAGCCTAGCAGAATCCTTTCCCAAGGGAATTCCGGAGCGCTCAGAAGTGCAAGGACAAGGAGACAGAGACTAGGAAGTAAACCAAGCGGCATTCACTGAACGTGCTACCCTCACCAGCACAGCCCCACGACCCGTGACTCACCCCATATCCCACACACCTGAACCTGTCAACCGCACCCGCCCTACACCCCAACCCCAAGCGGGCGCAGACCTGCCCCAGCCCAATCCACCTCTCCTCAGACGCAGTCACATCCCTCCTGGCCCCCTGCAAACTGTTGCCAGCACATCAAGGTTGCAGGCAATTAACTCCATACCCAAGCTACACCAGCCCCCAGCCCATAACAGTCACGCAACCTACCCTGCCGGGCCTGTGTGCCCTCTGTGCACGTGTACGTCAGTTTACGGCCCTCCGATCTGTGCATGCGCACGACCCCCAGCTCTGGGCAAGTGCTGACCTACACATCCGAGACACAACCCCCAGCCCACAGCTCTGTGCACACGAACATAAGGGACCCACCCCTTAGACCAGCACACACCAGGGCCCTGCCCCTCAGACCCACACACAGTCACAGCCTCCCTATCACCGGGTGCCCATGCATTCGTGCACTGACTTCTTGAGCCCTGCATCCCAAACCCCTGTCCTGCAAACATGCACACTTGTCCCATGCCCCCAGCACAAGCACTGTGCTTCTACACCTGCAGGTGCTCCCATGCACATCTCTGCTACATAGCCACTGCCCTGCACACACGTGCACACCTGCTCCAACCCCCTCCACATCTGCACATCCACTTCAGGGCATCATCGCCCACCCGACGCCACCCCACTCACCCACCCACATCCCTCAACTCCTGTGACCTGTGCCCCACTTACTCCCACATCTGCATCCTGGGTCCTCTGGATCCCTCTTGAGCAAGGATACACCAGCGCCCTGTACCTCTGTGCTGCAACCTCTGAGCCACCTACCCTACACCCTGATACCCACGACCCCATGCTCCATGCACCCACCCACATTCTACCTGCACACCAGCCCCCGTGCATCTACACAGCCTCCCCATCCACCTCCCACAGCGCTCTGTGTCCCTCACGCTGCACCCTACTCCTGTGCCCCAGGGTCTGCCTGAGCTGCAGAACTGCACCCACAGTCCCCGCACCGCACCTCTACAACCCTGTGACCCTCAGCCCATGCTCACAGGCACCAGCGTAGCATCCTCATCCTGTGCCTACACCTGTGCTGCAACATCACCGCACTGCTCACATATGCTAATAAAACTGTAATGACTTCATCTCCCTTGTTAGAACCCATAAAAACCTTGAACCCCGCAGACTCAGGGAGACAGATTTTGGGGCCGAAAGGTGTCTGCTCTCCTGCTTTGCACCTAGCAATAAACTCTTTCTCTTTGAAACACCAGTATCTCAGAAATTGGCCATTTGAGCACATATGGAAGAGAATTCACTGCCTTTGTCCAGTATCAGGTGAGCTTCAAAGATTGAGAAGATACATCCCTGTGCCAGAAGGGTAACAAGTTCTGACTCAACACAGAAGTGACAAGTAAGTTATGTGTCTCTTGGCTTCTTATTTGTATCCTTTTACTAGAATATATCTATTATCATAAATATAGAACGTTCAATGAGTTCTGTAACGTGTTTGAGCAAATTACAGAGCCCAAGGGGGTAGGGGGATCCCCAGATTTGTCACTAGTTGGTCAGAAATGTAGTAACACACCGGTTGGCCCCACCCCACCCCCGCTTTGCAACTGCATGACAATCCCATAGAGGGTGTTCCTTAACCTGTGGGGCCTGGCCTGACTCCTGCTAATCAGCATCTGAATTGGATTGAATTGAGTTACTGTATATCTGCAGTTGATGTTAGAAGTTACTGGAAGCTGCAGAAGTTTGTGGAAAACTTTATACCCAGTCAATCCATTCCACTATCTCAAATGAGTTGTGTTCTCAATGTCCATTGGTACAACATTTGTCAGGCACCAAAAATGCAGTTCCAAAGCAAGTCTGCTTAGCTGTGATAGACTAAAGGACAGAACAAAGTACCACGGGACCAGTGCTATGCTTCTTTGTTTCCACACAGAGGCAGCTCTGTCAGAGGAACCAGCCCTCACTCCTGCCTAGGCCCGACCAGCAGGTGTCTCAGCGAAAAACCCTCTCAGAACAGCCTGAGAAACCTTACTCCCTCCTCCTCAAACACGGATTGCTTAAACTACCCAGTAAAAATGCAGTGAATTTTTAACAGTTTTAAAAGAAGACACATGCACTGGGTCATTTATCTGCAGATTTATTAAACTGGATACTTTAGTGTGTGTGTGTGTGTGTGTGTGTGTGTGCACGTGCGCGCGTGTGTGTGTATAATAAAATCTACCATACATTTTGTAAAATACACTTCAGGAGTAGTTACCAAACCTTATGGCCTTAGGAATTAGAATTACAGACTGACATTTAGAGAACTGGATGGCAAATGATTTAACCACCGAGGATTAGCAGCGAGAGCTGTTGATTCTAGGTGCCATGTATGGAACCAAACCAGATCAACTGAAAACGTCAATGACCCTTGAGTAGTGACCAAGTAACAGGACTCTATTCCCATAACAAAAATACCTGCTTAGAGGGGGAGAAAAGGGAAGTGCTATGGGTTGAATTGGGTCCTGCCAAAACTAAGTTCAAGTCCTAACCAACGTCCAGTGAATGTGACCTTAGGTGGAAACAGGGTCACTGAAAATGTGTTTAAATGAGGCCAAGACACATTAATTAATTTGTAAAAATTTGTAATTTGTAAAGATTTGTAATTTGTAATAATGAAGAATTAATTTCTACATTAAATGTGACCTAAAATCCAGGATGATTGGTGTCCTTATAAGAAGAGGCAGCAGACAGGCATGGACCAACACCACGTAATGATGGAGGCAGAGACAGGAGTCCAAGGATTGCAGGCAAATCACCAGAAACTAGGAAGAAGCAAGGATTAGCCTCCAGTTTTCCATCGTCTAGCCTCCAGAACTGAAAGACAAATGTCTGTTGTTTCAAGCCACCCGGTCAGTGGTACTTTGTTCCAGCAGCCCTAGGAAACTAAAACAAGGCAGCAACTCTGAAACCTTACATTATGCAACAAGGCAAATCGACAACTTCTAACAAATGCAATTTGTATCAACTATATGACCCCTACCAAGGACTCTGCTGGCTTCTGAGTCACTTGTTTCTCTGGCACACTGGATTCAGTCTTCTGGTTTACGGGTATGAGGGTCACATCTGTCCCTAACTTCACCGCAAAGACACCTCAGTTCAAAGCCCCAGGCTCCCACACTGCAGCTCCTGGAGGGCAGAGGGAGGTCTCCCGTTGGTCTACCCCCCACAGACCTCTGCTCTGGATTCTGCAGGCCCCGTGAACAGCGAACAGCCCAGCTACTATTGTCCCACTGCCATCCTCAAACCCTACTTTATCCCAGATAAGGGTGTTCCCCTTCGCCAGCTCAAGGTAGAGAACGCGGTTGTCTCGCAGCTCTTCCCCTGAAATGAGTGCAAAGCCATAGAGGCAGGGTTTCCTAACTCTTGGGGGTCATGTGCTCCCTCAGAACCTCAGCCCAAGATCAGACACTGCCAGAGAGATTCAGGTTCCCTTTAACATTCCATTCCATCATCTACTTTCAGTCCAGGACCGTGGGGAGAGAAGGTAAGGTCTTTGCCGGAGGACAGGGTTCAAGAAAAATCTGTCTATCTCAAAGCCAATTCTAGAAGTTGGCTCATCGTCCTAGTTCTGTTGTGAGGTCTGAGCACAATAAGCCTGCAGAGGAGAAGCGGTGCTCAGAAAGCTGGCCTGGCCTTTCTACACCCCTCGCATCAAACATCAACATGGTTCTCTCCATTCCACCGCCATCCTACATGTGGGTCAAAGAAGAAGTTGAAAGTACAACAGGAGGGAAAAAGCACACACATGTACAGGTGGAAGGGAAAACTCATTTGCCACCCAACCAAGCAGCTTCCATCTCCATAAATAGTCTACAGGGATCACTCAGATATAATTCAGGGGCTGTCAGAACTGCTATTTCTAGCCCAAGTTCTCAGGCTTTGATCCTGGAAGCAGGGGGATGTTGGTGCCCTGTATACCAGGAAGACTCCCAGGAGAGTCTCTGACTCCCTCCCGTCACCAATTTTGTTTATCTCCCCCCCCCCCCCCCGTTCCTCCTCCCCAATCCAGGGCCAAAAGGCGAAATAGTGGCCCCTCAAGGGCCTGTCCTACCCTCCAAGATATTCCCAGTCTCAAATTATCTAAGAATCCCTAACCTCCTGACCTACCCAATCAAAACTTTTCTTCCTTTGGTGGGTCTCAACTGGGTGGCAGGCAAGAGCTCTCTCACTGAGCCAAGGCAGAACAAGCCAGCGGCAGCCCCTTAGGTTGCCAGGATACAGCACTTGCATCTAAAAAGTAAAGAAGCTTACTCAACTTAGTGGGCAGAATTTCAGGCAATGGAACACAAGGCATTTGCACGGAGTAAGGGCATCTCAGGGGAGCCAGTACCAGGCCCACATGGCTCCCTGCTTATGCCCGGCTGCCGGGCAGCAATCCTTGACCACTTCTGCTTTGTCCCAGCTTCTTTTCTTCTAACTGGCTCCACATTTGTTTTCCTTGACAGTTAACTCAGCAGTGGCAGAAGAACTCCAGCCCGGATCAGGGCTAGGTAGTGATGGGTGGGGGTGGGGAGTCCACTAGGTCTCTGGACCATTACATCAAACCACCTTCCTTCAAGCATAATAAGCATAAAAACTGAGTGCTTTCTATGATATCGGCCCAACTGGGGCTGGGGATTTTCTGTACATTCTAATACCAAAGATCCAACAGGAGGAGGGAGGAGATGGGGGCAAGGGGATAAGAAAATGAGGACTCATCAACTTGAAAAGTCAGCCTCTGATGAAGACAAAAACTAAACTGTACCTCATAGCATTATTTTGAATTACACGTTTTACTATTCACTTCAGCTGTGATGGCTAATTTCAATTATTAAATATTACCACTCCAACTGATTTCAGATTTCATAACTGGGAATCCTAGACACTGAGCTTAGAGGAGCCTTGCAATCAGCCACCTGCTATTAAGTGAGCAACATGGAACTGAGGTACCAAGTATTGCCTGGATGTACCTCATGGGGGGACAAGGTGGACAGCAGGTCTCCAGTGGTACCCCAATGCCCCAACCAACAACACTAGGAACCCCCCACCCCACAGAACCCCCAATAGGCTGCACATGTGAGTGGTGACCATCTCCTGGCAGGAATTCTCGTTTCACACTTGAAGTGCCCTGTGGCCAACATGGAAATTTCTTGACCTTCATCCCCAACCCCACAGAGCAAAGCTAACACACATGCTCCCCAAGAGCACAAAACGTAGAACGGGGGGATCATTTCTTTCAGAGCCAATGGGAACACCATGGCAGCCTGGGCCATTAACGTGCAATTAATGGGGCCAAGAAGAAGGCTAATTATCCAGCTGGTGGGTTATCCAGGCCTGGCCCCTACCCCTCCTTGTCCTGGCTGCCTGCCCTTTCTCAGCTGGGGAGGAGTGGAGGAAATAAAGGGGGTTGAAGCACCAGTTAGCTTGTCTGGTGAGTGGGTTGGAAAGAGGTGAGAGTGAAACTGTGTCAAGAGGAAGCTTTTGAAAGAATCACAACTTCCTATATTTCAGGTTCTCTCTATTGATTTCTGTATTATTCCTAATCTCATTACCATGGATCACAAAGAGATGGGCCTAATTCTCATAAAAATGCATTCATTGCTTCATGCACTATTATTTGAGCACTTGCTAGGTGGCAAGCATAGTTCTGGGGCCAGAGCTTATGGAGGACCTGGGGACAGATCTTACTGAGGACCTGGGGACAGAGCTTATGGAGGTCCTGGGGACAGAGCTTACAGAAGTCCTAGCCCACTGGAAGAACCAAGCTTACATTCTAAAGCAAACACACCAAGGGCCACTACGTGTTGTGGGAGTTCAGAGAGTCTTTGCACCAGTGCCTGAGCCACCCCACGAGGGGCCAGTTGATACTTTGGCAGCCATGACAGCTTCAAGAACTTCAGGAAAGGACATACCCTCAGCCCTCCCAAAGAGCCACTCTCAGCCATTACAGAAGCCCCACCCCTCAACTGTGCCTCTGAGAAGCACATGAAACAGCTGAAAGTTAGGTCTTCCTAGCATCTCCTAATATAACCCATGTAGATAGTTTGATTAAATGTCATAAGTACTGGAATCCAAACGACCGCACTCGCGCACTCGCCGGATCTGTGAGTTCCCCAAAGCCGCGGCGGCCGGCGCCCGGCGCCCCTCCCCCATAGGCGGATTCGCGGAGAGAAAGGAAACAGTAGCAGGGACTGAGTCCAACCAAGTGCCAATTGCGGCATTAATAAACAAATTCTGATTACGAAAAATAGCCCCCAGCTCACGCG
>PVIY010042009.1:0-21243 GCA_004026745.1 Myrmecophaga tridactyla | reverse complement strand
GACTGAGAATGCCAAGTTTACTGATCCCTGCCTACCTTTATAAACTCTATTCTTGATTCATTATGTCCTAACCAGAAGTCCTTCTTGCTACTTATTTCTCAACAATTCCCAGAGCATTCTAACCTCAGAGCTCTTGAATTCACTTTTCTTTATTCTTATTAACCAAATCTCAGCCCATAGATTATTTTTGCACAAAGGCTGTATGTGAATCCAAAAGGCTGTATGTGAATCCCTGCTGCAGACATGATTAGGTACAGCAGCAAAGACAGAAAGCACAACTATACAATGGTTTAAACTTATTATTTATTTGTGCCTCAGTGGAGTGATATCTGGAGTAAGCAGTTCTGAGCTGGAATGTACTGTGAACCAAAAGTCCTCAAAATCCCAGGCTTCATTCATCTTTCTGTTCGGCATTGGTGGGATATGGCCTTCATTTAAATTGTTCAAGTTATTGACATCTGTATGGCAGGCAGTTAATTGAGGAATAAAATAAGAAGATGGCCAAGTGTATGAATGAGCTAACTCTTGCAGATATCTCCTAGAAATTGGTGCTTTTCACATGCATATATCTAACGGTCATAATTTATTGACATGTCCTCTACTAGCTGAAAAGGAAATGGAAAGCATAGTCTTTATTCAGGAATCAGTATGTTCATCTACAAATTATACTATTTCAGAGAAAAAGAAAACTAATAAGCAACAAGTGATAGTTTTGGTTGCATACCTGTTTAATATTTTACTCCACCCAATTACTCTAGAACATATTACCATATTTATTTTATGGTAATGAATGGCTCATATTCAGGTTCTAATATTATCATATAAGATACTTCAGGGAATACGTTTTACTGCCATTGTCTTTAAAATTATATTCTTAATCCTTCTTTTGCAAATTTAACTCACATTCTTCTGCAGTGAGTTTTCATATTATTTCTTTCTCTAATATGTACACGTTCAATCCAGAATTTTAATAGAGCATGACCAGATATATTATTTGCTTTAATATAGTATAGATTGATTAGCATTTCCCATATATAATCCCATTGTGAAGTAGTTGCTGCTTTTTAACTTTCCTGTCACATGTTGAGTGGAAATCGGTTTGGGAACAACCTCTTGTGAGGAACTTCCTGACTAGACTCTCATCTACACTTTGGTATTTTCATATTGAACATAAATAATCTCAAAGAATACCAATATCAGACAAAGTCTCACTTTGACTATGAAGAGAAATAAAAACTAAGACCACAGACAAAAAAAAAAAGAAAATACTATTCAAACCTCTCAAAATACCAAACACCCCCTTCTCCCAGTTGGCTAACTCCTTCCTCCAATGAAAAAAATCCAACCTCACTTTATTTTTTCAATACTTTCTACATTAGATGGATTAAAAGAACTAATCTTAATATTACCCCCACTTCCTGACAGCACATAATCTAAAGCAAATCTTGTTTCCATCCCCCAAATCATATAAGACAAGCCTGAATTCTGCAAATTTTTATCACACCTCTTAGTGTAATGACCCACAATTTAATATGGTATGTGATCGACATTGCTGCATTGAGCTCATATACCCAACTGTTTGAACAGAGGTTTGTTTCTGATGTCTTTTTGTCTGGTGGGAACTGATAGTACCTGGGTAAGATTATTATAGTATTTATGATCTTTTTGCCTTCATGAATAGTGTAGTATCCTGAGCTCCTCAACTGCATCATTAAGGAGCCTAAAAGCAAAGGGATTGCATAAAAAAGGTTTAGAAAGAGTTAATGAGAGAATGATTTATAAATATGTGGGCAGGGCTAAGGAAACAGAATAGGGATTGGAAGGCATCCAGGAATCACATATCAGGAAGAATTTATGACCTCTAGACCTAATGGAGTAAAGAGGAAGCTATTGTTAGTATTCAGTGCCAGATTCAAGGTCTGCCTATCAGAAGTTGGTATCTTCAGCAGAAAATTATAACACTCTCAAAATATAAAATATTGTTAAGTAATAAAGGAACAGCATAACAGATCCTTACCTCTTTCTTCTCATACTCTGAAGTGTACTTTCAGTGTCTTTCTTTGTCCAAACCCAGCTGGATGCTAAATGCAAGAAATCGTAAATGATTTACTGTGTAGATAGTTTGCTCTTTGGGGCACTGGAAAGGTTAGAAAGGTTAGAGATGATAGATATTGAATCTGGAGGGTGAATGGAGCTTATCCATTACACCACAAAGGGTTTAAACAGGAAGGGTTGATTTTTCTCACCTAAGTATAGTCTTAAGCATAGTTAAGTTCAGGATAAAGTTCAGCAGCAGGTTCGTTTCATGGATGTGTGACCTGTACAATCATATAGGGCTTAAACTCAGAAGGACCCAAGGTTTGGTTTAGTATTCTTGATTTACAATTCTTGATAAATTTACATTGGAATTTGTATTTTGTAAGTGAGGTCCAGTGGAGCAAGAGAATATTCAAGTGAGCAATGGAGATGCATACAATAGGCATGTCTACAATTCCTTGCTATCCATTCATATAGAACTCCAGTGAAGATACTGTGTGTGGAGGTAAAAGTACAAAGAAGCATGTTCTTCTGCAGTGAAGTGGAGTGCTGTAAGTCCCGACAGACCACAATTTTCATTCATACCAGAACTTGCTTCAATCACAAAAAGAAGGCAATGAAGTTCTAAGAAGCATGAATAACTAGGAAACCTATCAAATTCCTTCTTGCTCATGTTATTTCTGTATATTAGCCAACCAATTATGCTGAAAATGATGACAGAGGGAATAGAAAGATAGGTTGACCCATAACTCCTTTTCCATTCACTGCTTTCTTACTCTGAAAGAAGATGAAGGGGAAGAATTTTGGTAGAATTTACTTATTAAGAAGAGAAATAAAAACAATTGAATTAGATTTGTACAACCTTTTCACTGTTTTGGCAAGGATATGCTTATGCATGGAACCTGTGAAACATGAATAGTCTAAATTTAGTGTTCCTGCATGGAAGTTAATGCAGAAACACTGAATTTAGACTATTCATGGAATTAAATAATACAAAGTTGGTAAAAATGGAAAAGTCCTAGTAACAGTTTAAATTTATAGTTTATTTTACTTAGAACTCTATTAAATGCAAATAGAAAACTCCACATAAAGCCAAAGTACAGACCATGAAAGAAAGAGAGAATATTTGCATTTTATTATCATTTAAAAACATTTTTAAGAAATATTCACAAATGTACAGTCCAACTATGTTACACAATCAATGGCTCAAAATATCGTCATAGAGCTGTATATTCTTCACCGTAATCATTTTTGGAACATTAGCATCATTCCAGAAAAAGAAAAAAAATGTAACTCATACATCCCATACCACTTACCCCACCCTCTCATTAACCCATAGTATTTCAATCTACCCAATTTTTATCCTTTCTTTTCCCCTTAATTTATTTATTTTTAATCCTTATTTTCTTTTATTCATCTGTCCATACCCTGGATAAAAGGAGCATCAGACACACACTTCATAATCACATAGTCATACTGTAAAAGCTATATGGTTATATAGTCATCTTCAAGAATCAAGGCTACTGGAACACAGTTCAACAGTTTCAGGTACTTCCCTCTAGCTACTCAATGTACCATAAACCAGAAAGGGATATCTATATAATGCATAAGAGTAGCCTCCAGGATAACCTCCTGACTCAGTTTGAAATCTCTGAGCCACTAAGATTTTATTTTGTCTCATCTCTCTCTTCCCTCTATTGGTCAAGAAGCTTGCTCATTCTGATGATGCCAGGTCTGGGATCATCCCTGGGAGTCACATCTCACACTGCCAGGAAGATTTTCACCCCTGGGGGTGATGCCCCACTTAAGGGGAAGGGCAGTGAGTTCACCTGCCAAGTTGTCTTAGAGAGAGAGACCACATCTGAGCAACAAAAGAGGCTATCTACGAGTGACTCTTGGGCATAATTATCAGTAGGCTCAGCCTTTCACCTGCAGTAATAAGCTTCATAGGACAAGCCCCGAGATTGAGAGCTCAGCCTATTGAATTGGTTGTCCCTAATGCTTACTGACTAGTATAATGGTTAAGAGTGAGGACTCTGGAACCAGGTTCTGTTATCTTTCATGGCAATTTTTTCCTGCTTTTTGAAAAAGGTGCCCAAAATTTTAATTTTTTGCTGCACCGTCAAATGATACCAGTCCTTTCCAGCACCTAATAAAATATAAAATCTCTGGATCAGAGTACTTGTGAAATGTGTTGTCTTCCTCCCTTCCATGTTTGCACTACAGTTATGGAAGCTCCACAGATTTTTCTCATACAAGAATGACCAAGACAAGAGAAGAAAGCTGTCTTCTCCTCTTAGAATTTTCTATTTTATTAAAAAGAAAATTTATCCTCACAAATCTCCCACCTTACCAACTGTTTACCCTGCTCTTAGAAAAACATCTGCATTCTAGTGAAAAGGAGGACAATAGTTTGGGGTCCTGGCATTGTTAGTTTCTTTAAAAGATGACTTCAACATCAAGAAGAAGTGAGGACATATTATTTGGGAGACTTATCAACATATTCCACACCTATGAATACCCATTAATGTATACATACTGCAGCAAAAATGTTCTTGCCAAAGGTTTTACCATTTTTTTGCATACTTTCTTTCTTTACCTATTGTCAACTAGTATCCATAGATTTAATTTTTTAAATGTTTTCTAAACATTGCAATGTGGCTTCAATTGTAGTAAATCAATTAGAATTTTGCTGTTCAAATTTGTAATTTCATATGATGTCTGAAGAGCAGTCTCCCTAAAAGTACTTGCCTTTATAAGTCCTTTAGTTTTTATTTCTTTCTACATACTTTAATTCATTATCTGAATTCATAAAAATATGTCTTTTGCTGTTCACAATTTTGCATATCAATGAACAAAGGCAAATAATGTCTTTATAATTCCTGTCACATTAAATATGCAATGTTTTATAATAAATTGCAAAGTAATAGACAACATTGTGCAAGTACATATGACAGATTTTGAGATTTTAGTGCTAGATACTTCAATGACTTCATTCTTTAAATAATGGGCAGATGCTGCCATCTCCTGTTTACTAAATAGAGGAATCTCTCTCTTTTTCTTTCTTTCTCTCTCTCTTTCACATCACACACACACACACACACTCACATACACACAGCCACAACACACATAATTAGAGATTCAGAGATTCAGAAGTTAGTCACTTTGTTCACAACACCAGTACTATTAGGTTGACTTCCTTTGAATGTTAGACTCTCCAGAAACAGAAATGGGAAAATAATTTGTGATACATTATTCCTAAGAAGTAGATTTCACTTAAAACAATACAAAACCATCAATTATGTGTTCATGATTTTGAGTATTAAGGAAGTAGATGAGAAATTTCAAGATATATTTTTTCTCTCAAATATACTTTGCTTATTTGCTTATCTTACACACATATAGAAGCACTTTATAATCCAAAGAAGTAACTCAAATGTGACCACCCCTTGACTTTCTATCACTATTGTTTGAAATCCTGAAGAATTGTCAATATCTTTCTAGACTTCTTCTAGCTTACCAAATTGTGGGTTTTTTTGTTTCCTCTAGAATGTCATATACTTTTATGTCCGCAGAGCTTCCATTTGTTAAATAACAGTCCTTTTGGGCTTACTTTCTTCAGAATTTGATATTATTCTACTTTGACAAATCTTTAGCCTATTATTTTTCCTTCCCTTCCCAGGCTTCAGCATTAGCATACAGTTAACGTAAATAAAATATTAAGGTCAATCCTGTACTTTGTTGACTACCTCAAATTCTCCTCAAACCATTTTGTATTTTTTTTTTCATTTGTTTGCTCATTTTTTATTTGAAGGTAGGAAATTACTCACTCCACTCAATAAATATAATTCCTTGAGATTTCTGGAGTATACTAGACAGAATTATTATTTTTTTAATGAGTATTACAAAAAAATAGGAATTTTAAAAATCAGAATTACTTAAAGGAAAGAAAATGACTATTTAAGAATTAACATCTTTGTTGATTCAGTTGTTAGATGCAGAATTTCTAAGAATGTCATGGACATCATTATCAGAACATTTGAAGTGGTTATCAGAACATGTGAAGGCGAACTAAACTCAGTAATATTTTTCCTGAAGCCTGGAATTAAGCAAAACAGTTTGGGCCTGTGTGTCCTATATATATGTATACTACAAGGGAGAAGCCTTTAGTCTTTGGAAACTTTGCATAGAGAAGAAAGCCTTTCCACCTTGTTATTAAACTCAAAATATCTTTTCCTTAAAATTGGATGTGTTCTCATTGAATTGAAAATCTATTTGACTGGAGAGTTCCTTGTCTGAAGAACATTTCAAGTATTCTAGGGAACTCTTTGTCAGCTGTGATTAGAACCCATCCTTTGGCACATTTGCTATCCTGAGTTTTTTTGTTTTTGTTTTTGCCTGGGCAATGGGAATCGAACCCATATCTCGGGCATGGCAGGAGAGAATTCTGCCTGCTAAGCCACCATGGCCCGACCTATCCTGAGTTTTAAAAGAAACTCTCTCCATAGAAACATTAGTGAGTCACTTAAAAACACTTTAAAATTTTATCATATCTATTTCTATAACAAACATTCATAAGTTGTCTCATGAATTAACTACACAAAAATAATAAGTAATTAACCAAATTTTGATCATCTAGCCACAGTGAGCTTCTTGTTTTCATGTTATCCTAATTCCTATTCCTTAACTTTAAGCATAGTGCTTAAACATTAGGGAAATTTATAATTTTCTTAATTCCTTAACTATTACAGATGTTTAAGCATAGTGCTTATAAATATTGAATATTTGCTTATCATTCTTTGAAGCCATTCCTATCTTGGAATGATTCATATCAATCATCTTAGTTTGCTATGGCAGATACCACACAATAGGTTTTGACTTGCAAAAGAAGCATTTATTGACTCAGATTTAAGGTAAGAATAATTCCAAAACTGAGTCATTGGCAAGGCTTGCTTTCATGTTCTGGTGATGCATGCCTGGCAGCTATTGGGGCTCCTTCACTTGTATTTCTGCCTCCCTTCATATGGTGATGTCCTCTGCTTTCTCCCTCCTGTGACTTTTAGGTTCTCATTAAAAAACTAGTAATCTGGTTGAGGGACAAACCTGTTTCAGTTCACTGTGCCTTACCTATAAATAATGTTTTAAAAGGCCCTATTTATAGTGGGTTCACCCCTACAAGAAAGCAGATCAAGGTCAAGAGTTTGTTGGGTTGCATACTTCAACCTACCACACCCATTCAATATTCTTGTTTCTTTTCTGTTTGCTCTTATCTCTTTAAAATATAATTCCAAAAATGATTAAAAATTAAATACCATATAATTTCATTTATCACTTTGATATCATTTACATTATTTTCCTTTCAAACTAGTATGAATCTTGAAATTTAACCTTTTATTTTGTTGGTTTTATCCTATTTACTCATAAACTTTTACCGTATTTTTATTCTGATTAATTGCTATTTGTTTATCTAAACTTCTTGAGTATCTTCTTGTTGCCTAAGTTTGCTGAGTGTGAAGATGTGTCTGTGGACAATGCTGATAGAGATTCTGCCCCTGCCAATTTTCTCCTTTATTTCTCTCATACTAGATAATCCCTGCTTTGCTTTACATGTCATAATTTATTACTTTTTTTTCCACTGACATGATAATTGGATTCATTTATTAAATTCTTTTTTATTATTTTGAATTTTCTCTCTGCACCTTCTACTTTAGTGATTTTACTTATGCTTTAAGTTTCCATTTTTTTTCTTTTCCTTTCTTTTAATTTGCCTCTTCTTCTTCCCTCCCTCCCATGTCGCTCCCCCCCACTCTCCTTCCTTCTCTCCTTTACTCCCTCCTTCCCTTACTTTCTTCCTTTTTTCATTTATTCATCAAATTTTAAATGACTATTTTGTGCTCACATTTTCTAAGGGTAGAAAATAAAGTAATATTGGAAACATAGAAGTTGTCTAACAAAATGCATGTGGGTGGGTGAAGAAGAGACAGATAATTAATATGCACTAATAAAGCTATATTACATTTTGATAAATACTATGGGAAAAATAAAACAAAGTAATATCTATAAGCCATGCAGCCAGAAATTTGCTTATTTTTAAAGAGTGACTGCACTGGTTTGAAGCTGTTATGTACCCCAGAAAAGCCATGTTCTTTTTTCCTAATCCAGTATTGTGGGGGCAGACCTATTGTTTAGGGTGGGACATTTTGATCCACGGTTCTCTCCAAGTAAAGGTGACCTATCCAATTGTGGGTGGAACCTTTAGATTAAGTGGTTTCCATGGAGATGTACCTCTGCCAATTCAAGGTGAGACTTACTTTGCTTACTGGGGTCCTTTAAGAAGAAACCATTTTGGTAAAAGCTCAGATCTAATACAGAGATGTTTGGAGATGAAGAAAGAAAATGTCCCCAGGGAAGCTATTAGAAATCAGAAGCCAAAGGACAACAAATGCCAGCCATATGCCTTCCCAGCTGACAGAGGTGTTCCAGATGCCATCAGCCTTTCTTAAGTCAAGATATCTGTTCTAGTTTGCTAGCTGCCAGAATACACTATACCAGAAATGGAATGGCTTTCAAAAAGGGGAATTTAATGAGTTTCTAGTTTACAGTTCTAAGGCCAAGAAAATGTCCCAATTAAAACAAGTCTATAGAAATGTCCAATCAAAGGCATCCAGGGAAAGACACCTTGGTTCAAGAAGGCCGATGAAGTTCAGGGTCTCTCTCTCAACAGTCACAGTTTCTCTCTCAACTAAAAGGGCACATGGTGAGCATGGCATCATCTGCTAGCTTTCTCTTCTGGCTTCCTGTTTCGTGAAGCTCCCTGGAAGGTGTTTTCCTTCTTCATTTCCAAAGCTTTGGCTGAGGGACTCTCTGCTTCTTGTGGCTATGCCATTCTTCTCTGTTCCCTCTGAATCTTCCATTCTCCAAAATGTTTCCTCTTTTATAGGACTTCAGAAACTAATCAAGACCCACCCAAATGGGTGGAAACATGCCTCCACCTAATCCAATTTAACAACCACTCTTGATTAAATTATATCTCCAGGGAGATGATCTAATTACCATTTCAAACATACAATACTGAATAGGAATTAGAAGAAATGGCTGCCTTTACAAAATGGGATTAGAATTAAAGCATGACTGTTTTAAGGTACATACACCATTTGAAACCAGCACAATATCTTTCTCTAGATGCCTTAGTTTGAACATTTTTATGGCCTTAGAACTCTAACCTTGCAAGTTAGTAAACCCTTTTATAAAAGCTAACCTACTTCTGGTATATTGCATTCTGGCAGTATTAGCAAACTAAAACAGTGATCAAGGGAAACCTCACTGAAAATGTAAAACATGAGCAATGTTTGAATGAACTGAGGATGCAAATAACTGGAATATCACAGCAAGAGAACTTCAGACACAGGTAATCTTTTGGGAAAAACTACTATAATGGGAATATGTTTGAAAGCCAATGGAGGGAAAACAAATAGACTCAGAAGAAAAGTGGTAATAAATAAGGAACTATTGCAATAATATAGGTGGGAAATCATGGTGAGTTCAATGAAGACAGTAGCAGTAATCTTTTTAAAAATGTTCAAATTCTGGATGTTTTGAAGTCCAACTAAGAGAATAGCATATAAATAATATAGATTATCCACATTAATAGTTTCATTATTGTCATTAAAATGGATATGACAATTAATTTCTATCTCATTTATAGCAGTTATTATCATTAATTGTGTGTACAGGTATGCTGTTCTTTTACATAGAATAAAATTTGTAAGAAGATGTGCCAAAATAAATTATGAATATACATTTGATGAAGGTATAATTTAAAAGATTAATTAAATAAAAATATTTTATTTTAAAATGATGCTTTCTGAGGACATAAACTACACATTTTTTCAAAATATAGAAACATAAAATAAAGTATATATGCCTATATATAGTTGATCTCCATATAATCAAAAATAAGAGATGAATTATCATTATTTAGTGTCAACTTTATATTTTTTATTTTCAATTCTATATCTCTAACTCAAATTTTCTGCATTTCCAAAAATTGGTATCATGTTACAGATTTAATTTATAACCTGATTATTCAAATAACATATTGAGAAAATTTCCAAAGTTCAGTTAGCTAAAAATAGTCATTCATTTATGAGAAAGTTTTCCTTATCTTTTTTACATTAAAAAATATAACTATATTCTAATATTTTAATTAGCACCTTACTACTGAATATTTTCTTTGAAGTAAATTACATTGCAAACAATGCTACAGTGAAGTTGTGATGTAAATCTCTTTCTACATTTGTATTGATTTCTTTAGGAAATATTCCTTCAAAGAAATCTGCATCTTAAAACATATACACCTTTTTAAGGCTGTTTAAAAATTTTCATGTAAAAATATGTGAATTTCCGTTTAAAAATTTTCATGTAAAAATATGTGAATTTCCCCCAGCAAAATATGACTAGTTATTACCATACACCAAAAGCAGATTAAGTTAAAATTTTTATTACTTTGATCCAAATTTGATAAATAGTAAAGTTGAACAAAAGTCTTTTTTTGTGATTTACGTATACTTATGGCATGTGTATTTTACTGTTGGCATATTCAATATCTTACCAACTTGGGGCAATCTTTTTTTTATTATGAATTGTTTTGGGCTATTCCTTATATTGCACATATAAAATAAAGTGCAAGATCTATTTTTTCACAATGTATAATCAATTTTTCCAATGTCATGTATTGATTTGAATTACTATACATCTCTAAAATAAAAAGCTTAAAAATCCAAATATATTCAGGTATTAGCTTAATGATTTTCTTTGTCTATTTTTTCTTTCTTTTTGTATTATTTTAATTGCATTTGATTTCATTGTTATTAAACATGACTCCATTTTTTATACATTAATTTTAAAATAGTTTTTAGCAACTCATTTTCTATTTCAATTGTTAATTTAAATTTTGAAATTTTGATGTTATTCCTTTAAATGTATATAATCTTGTGCAAGGATGAAAATTCAGTGGAGTTTTTTTTTTTTTTTTTTTTAATTTGCATATGGGCAGGAGGCACCAGGGATTGAACTCCAGACCTCCAGCACGGCAGGTCAGAGCCCTGCCTGCTGAGCCACGGCAGCTGCCCTTCAGTGGAGTTTTGAAGTACTATATACTGTCTCTCTCATCAGAAGTAAATATAAATGTGATATAATGAGCAATTATTACAAATATGGCATTTCAAGTGCAGCAGAGAATAAAGATGTAAATGCTAGGGTATGTCAGTGAACTGTAATAAGAGTACTAAAATACATGATAGCTTAAAAAATAGAAATTTCTTTCCCTCTCAATTAAGAATCTGGAGGCTTGTCCAGTGTTGGAAAGGTAACTTCCCAGGCTCATTACCCAGGCTTTCTCACCCTTGTTCTTCTAACATACCAAACAAAGAGACTGAGATGGTTGTTCTTGCTCATGATATCACATCTGCACTACAGTCTCTGAAAGTAGAAAAGAGGATGGGAATGATATATTTCTTCCACATAAGACCATGACCTGGGCTTTACATGTGGCTTCTACTAATTCATAAGAAGTAGGCATCAAGATCTATGTGAACACCTACATGGAAGCCAAGAAAAGTAGCTTTAGCTAGGTGACCATTGGACAATGAAACATATAAGTATAGAAGATGGGAATTACATTTATGATGAGGCAATTACTAGTCACTCCTACAGTAAAGAAATGATTTAGACAAGCCAAGGAAGTCTTGGGGCCACCAGAAGCTAGGAAGGGGCATGGAAGCATTCTTCCCAAGAATGTTCAGAGGGAACATGGCCTTGTCTGCACCTTGATTTCAGACTGCCAGCCTCCAGAAATTAATGCCATGCAGAGGTGACCCTTAACTCTGGTAGAGGTACTTCGTTCAATACCAGAACTAGAAATTACTTCCATAGTGCATCAAGAACAGTGTACAAGACTATCCATTTAAATTCTTCTGGACAATTTGGGCTGAACTCTTTTGAAGAATACTCATCATTTTATATCGGGGATGAGCAATCTGGTAAATGTTCGGGTCCGGCTGAGACCTACAATTAGAAAGCAGAAGACATGCTGACTGGAGGATGGAAGCTAGCTTACTCATGAGATAAAGGGAACAAAAGCTTTTTCAGGAAACTGTTATGAGTCATGGAAAATAAATGAATAAAACTTATGGAAACCCTAAGCAAATACTTAGGCTCCTTGTTTTTCTATCATTGTATAGCTTAGAATGACCACAAAAATTTTAATTTTGAGAAACTAAAGATAGGGTCAACAATGAAAATTCTTCCTCTCATGGATGCACATCACAGATTATGATTTGATACTTTTTCTTATATAAATGAATCATTTCCACTTGGCAGATTACTTAGGAGGGCTTGGGTTTTATTGGCACTGGGGATGCCTTAAAAAAATCAAAACCAAAATAAAATGAATTTAAATTAAATACTTGAATAGTTAAGTCTAAGAGCAAAACTATTTCATCTGATTTTTTGGGTTTCCATAGCTATTATAGTCATCACTGATGTCAATAAAAAGTATAGTTATTAATAACAATAAAAATAATTTTTAGTCAAGAAGATGACTTGCCAAGTTGGCTTAGAAAGAGAGGTCACATCTGAGCAGCAAAAGAGGTTCTCTAAGGGTAGGAACTCTCAGGCATAATTACAAGTAGGCTCACTTCTTCTTTACAGGAATAAGTTTCATAGGGGAAAACCCCAAGATGGTGGGCTCATCCTACTTACTGAATTGTTTGTTCCTACTGCTTGCAAAAATATCAGGAATTCCCCAGATGGTGATGTTTAATATTTCCTCCTTTCTCCCCAGTCCCCAGAGGGTATTTTACAAATATTTTTTTTTATTCTCTGCCCAAATTACTCTGTGATATACGGGGGCATCACACTAATCTTTTCAAACCAACAAGATCTCATGCCTGATTCAATATTCCATGGAATTATCATTTTCAAATAAACTGACCATACAAGTTAAAGTATGTAATGTACTACCCAAAATATAAATTTTGCACTAAATAAACATCTTTCCCTTTGGTTTCACACAGCTGTTGAAGTTTTAAAATATGGACCATATCATCCTTGACCCTGTATTCTGATTTATTTACCTTAGTCTTATCCAGATCAGTACGTTCATATCACTAGGTGAAGTCTGTTCCAGTTTGAATCTGTTGTGTATCACAGAAAAGCCAAGTTCTTTAATTCTCATTCAATATTGCTGGGTGGGAGCTTTTTTAAAAATTATTTCCATGGACATGTGACCCATCCAACTGTGGGTGGCAGCTCTCAATCAGACAATTTCCATGGAGATGTATTTCCACCCATTCAAGGTGGGGCTGCTTACTGGAGCCCTTTAAGATGAAACCATTTTGGAAAGAGCCATGAGAGTCACCAGAATGTACACAGCCAAAATAATGACAGAACCCCAGGGAAACCATTGAAAAGAAAGCTAGCAGAACTTGTCATGTGCCTTTTCAGTTGAAAGAGAAACCCTGAATGTCATCGACCTTCTTGAACCAAGGTACCTTTCTCTGGATGCCTTATATTGGACATTTTAATAGGCTTGCTTTAATATGAACATTTTCATGGCCTTAGAACTGTAAACTTGCAACCTAATAAATTCCCCCCCTTTAAAAGCCATTCCATTTCTGCTATCTGGTATATCGCATTCTAGCAGTTTTCAACTAAAACAAAGTCTGATCATTTTTTTCTTTTTTATTAGTTGCTGTATGTAGTAATGCTGACTAGCTGTATGTAGTAATGCTGACTATTATAGCTTCAGTGCTCTAACTCAGAGTCTCAGGTGTCACATAAATACCTGAAGGTTCAAGGAACCACCAAGTTATACACAAATAGCTCAGTATCTCAGAATTTAGATATAGCAGTTACAACTCCTGAATATAAGTGACTACTGTACAGGCTTAGGACCTAAGACCCTTTGCAATATGCCCTAACCTAATAACCCATGCTCTCCACTTCAATTATCCAAGTTTGTATGTTATAGTTGGTCCATATGAGTGAGTCATGATAATATTTGCATTTTTGTTTCTGCCATTTCATTCAACATACAATCCTTAGAGTTTATTCACCTAGCTGCATGTCTCACAACTTCATTTCTTCTTGCAGCTGCTCAATATTCTGTGTATGTATATAACACAGTCCCCTGTTTCATCCCTCAATCATTGTACCCTAGACCACCTTCATCCATTGTGAACTATGAACCTGCCGCCATAAACACCAGTGTGCAAATGTCCATTCTTGTCTCTACTCTTAGTTCCTCCATGTGTATACCAAGCAATGGGGTTTCAGAATCATATGGCAATCCCACTCTTAGCCAAATGTGGAAATATCATGCTGCCCTCTGGAAGGGCTGCACATCTCAGCTTCCCTACCAGCAGTGAATAAATACATCTCTTTCTCCACATTTTCTCTAGCACTTGTTTCTTTCTGTTCATTTTTAAACAGTTTTATTCATACATTATACAATCCAACTTAAGTAAATAACCATCCCTTTACTACCACATATGTAGCTTTTAAATGCAACATTCAGAACATGATTTTGAATATGTCAAAGCTTGTTATTTGTGCCTGGAATATAATGGTTACAGTATTTTTTATTTATAAAGATAAAATTAAAAATCATTTTTCCATAAACCTATTTTGTTATTCCGATCTCTAGCATCAACTAAAAGCAAATTAATAGTCATATTGAACTTATAAAGTACTAATTTGTGCAGGAAGTTCAAAAATACATTTTTTGATATGTTCATAAGTTTTAGCAGTTAAATCAAGTTCTTCCCCTAAGATCCTGCATTTTTCTATGCTTTTGTTCATATCTTTCAAGATATTTCAATATAATAAAAAGAAGGAAAGAAAGAGAAAAAGAAAGAAAGAGGGAAAGAAAAAAGAGAGAGACAGAAAGAACTCTATTAGTCTATCTATTTTACATCATGAAAGAGAAATCAAATCTTGGTTTATCACATACATGTCTGAAAACACTGGAGATAAATAAGATTTGGTGCAAGGTATTTATGAAGTAGTTCAAAATTATTTATTCAATCACTCTGGTGGGCTTTTCAAAAGTACAAATTTTATTCAAAAATGTACCAATTCAAAGTTGCTAACTTCATAATTTGAGTTACTCAGCTGATTGTTCCCTGAGTTCTTTATTTCCAGTTAAATACTTCTGAAGTAGGTCACATGATACAGTGACCTTTAAAGTAAAATTGAAATATTTGATTTTACAACTTTTCTTTAGTTCTCTTTCCCTCACTGCATGCAACCTATAAAACCCAGTAGAATTAATTGCCTAATTACAGGAAATAAAAAGAGTGCTTTTTGAAAGATTTAAAATTTGTATTTCCTGTGGTGGAGATTTTACCTGATCACCTGACCTACACAGTTTGCACCCCTTAAGGAAAGAAAATAAGCCTCTACTTGGGAATGCAATTTTAACCTGATAATAAATGTAACACAAATGTTCCATAATTTTAATTCATTTTGTGTTCTAAGAACTAAGTCCAGAGCCATTAAACTGTTTAATTCTTATCCATAACCATTATCCTCTCTGAAATAAGCTATATTTTATTGTTTTAATTGTTTTCTTGGTACATTTTAAACATATAGCAGAAATTTATACAATAAAGAAACTGTTAATAACACCCT
This sequence comes from Myrmecophaga tridactyla, assembly GCA_004026745.1. Taxonomy (NCBI): domain Eukaryota; kingdom Metazoa; phylum Chordata; class Mammalia; order Pilosa; family Myrmecophagidae; genus Myrmecophaga; species Myrmecophaga tridactyla. The sequence goes on along the minus strand of PVIY010042009.1, from coordinate 5,514 downwards.
GGAAGAAATTTTATAGCAACAGTTTGGTAAAGTTTCATGAAGAGGTCTTGCAAAAAAAGGCTCTATAATTATACCTCAGAAAGATGCATATTTCCTTGTACCATAGCTCTAATGGAGACATATATTTTAGTGCTAACTTTATATATGCTTTACTTTTGGGGTATCCCTGTTTTCTTCTTGTGCCAGTAGATTCAGGATGTAAACAGCACTGGCATATCAGTCATATACAGGACACCTCCAAGCAGTACAGAATGCAAAGGACATAAAGGTAAATATGTGAGATTATATAAGCTTGGCATAGAAAGCAGTCTCATGCAATGCTTTTATCTAGAGAATTCATAGAAGATTTCACAAAAGGCTAAACATTTGAAAGAGATTTTGAAAGGAAAAGGATTATGCATGAATACAAGTGAACAGTCAGTTATATTCAAAGCAGGCACTTTGGCCAGTAAAGTTTCCCAATATAGTAGGAAAAATGATGTACTGAATGTGAAACAAAATAACTCCAAATAAAATTCTTGAATTATCTTTTAAATGATTTGCCATTTTTGTTAGATAATTATCATTCTTTATGCCCTTCTGCCTTCCCTATTCAAGGGAGAAAACTATTATATGCTCATGGCCACAAGGGAGGATTCATGTGAAAGTAAAACAGAGATAAAAGAAATTCTCATCCTAGATATTTGGATTCCATAAGCAAATCATGTTCAAGGAAACAAACAAGCTTAACAAGATGTTTGTTGGCAGTGGCCTTGATTGTAAAGAGTTATCCTTCATTCATTAATGGAAAAGACAAAAAAAAAAGATTTTCAGTTCTGAGGCAGATACGCTATGACATTCTACATATCATTGAATCTTAAATAGGAGAGAACCTGTGTTTCTGCTTGACGCTGAATCCAGAATGATGTCAAAGCTCCACTGAATTGTGCTTCCCTGAGTAAAGACAGGGCAGCAATCCCTCTCCTCTGGTAGAAAGAGCAGAGTATGTGTGAGAAGAAGTCAGGTGGAGGAAGGTACCTGGGTGTGTCTAAGTTAATTGATCTTCATACCAACCTTGACTCTTAATCTGTGATTCACTTGCACTAAAATGTGGCTCAGAGAATGAGATTAGTATAGGATGAACCCTATTTGCTGTGGGTCCACATGTGCCAAAATGTGGGCCAAGACCAAGCACACATCCAAACCAAGATGTAATTTAATCCATCACAGAGTTATTCTTGTAATTGTCATGGAAGCTTGAAAGTATTTCCAAATAAAATGTTTAATAATAATAATGATAATAATAATAATAATAACAAATTGGGCCATGTGAATGGGGATGCAGGAAATTTTAGCAGCAATCCTGATGAGATAAAAACTGGAACTCACTTTTGACTGAGAATCTGTGTTCATAAATTCCATCACCCATTATATCCTACCCACCACTCCTGAAACCATTGCTCAGCAATATATTAGCTGCCCAGAACTAAACCCAAAACTGGGAATGACTGAAGGTTTAAGAAGTTCCAAATTGACTCAGGTTGTTCCCCTCCTTCTGATAGGATATAAATTGAAATATTGAATATAAATGATGTTACTGAAAAATAGTGAGAGGCAAATTTATTTCTTAACAAAAGAAGCATTAATTTTACACTGAACTCGTCAACTAAGATCCATACAGAGTGTATTTATGAGAGACAGAATTAGATAAACTGGAAGCCATACTTCAGAAGCCCACTAATGTCAAAGTGCAGAAATTAAACTTTATTCCCTAGGGAGCATTGAAGCAAGGTTTAAGGAAAGTTCTCTGGTGGTCAAAATAGTAGAAACAGCTTCTACTGGGAGCCATTTGAGCACGTGGACAAATACACGGAGGGGCTGACCCTCCTGGCCATGTGAGTGAGCAGCTGGGAGGGGCCTGGGGGCTGATGGCCCCACCTGGCTCAGGCCTGCAGGGTGTAGGAGGAGGGCAGGGTATGGGGGGGTGGCATGGAGTCTCAGGTTCCCTGTGCCCGCTTCTCCCACCTGCAGGGCCATGGCCCATTACAACTGCGAGGTCAAGGCCGTCCTGGGGCAGGCGGTCATCTCCCTGAAGAGCTCCGACGAGCGAGACAACAAGGTGGCTATCCTCCACAACTCAGAGGTCTGAGCTCCCTTCCCGGGCTTGGCCAGGATCTCTAGCATGCCCACCTTCAGTCTGGACCAGGCTATTCCTCCTTCCCAAACCCCACCCTCATTAAAAGCCATCCCACTGGGCCTGCTGGCTCTTCCAGGGGCCCCGACTGGGGGTGGACTGCTCATCATCCCATGGCCCACTGTGCCACCAGGGGCTCAATTTCCTGGAGGTGTGCCCACCTGCCCGGGCTGTGCCTGGCCCTTCTGCCCCGTCCCCTAAACAAATACGTCCTGTCGTCACCATGACCAATGTACCCCGCCTGCCCCTGATGCACAGCACAGCCTCAGACCTCCAGCGCACTCTACAGCTTCCCCCTCAGCCCCCAGCCGCCTTTCGGAGGTAGATCTAATTGCGCCCACCCCACATCCTTCCGGGGTTTCCTCTGCAGTCGTTCTGACACTCAGACTCTGGCCCCAGCTCTCCAGCGCCCCTCACTGTTGGTAGAAGTGGGAGGAGGAAGGAAATTTGAGAAAATAAGGTTTATAGGTTAGTATAATTTTGAGATGAAAAGGGTCCAATCTAAGGTGGTAGCAGTAAGTGATAGAAAGCAGGAACTACACAATAAAAAATAAAATAAATTTATATGACTTCATGGCAGATTAGCTCTCACAGCCATGGAGAGGAATAAAAAGTAGTGCACTTGAAATTTTCTGCTATGGTGATTAGAGAATGGCAGAATCACTGAATTACAGAGTTGAAGTAAGAAAATGTGGTTGAGAAGAAAATTATGCTATTTAAGGCATGCTAATTCAAGCCAATTATAAGGCAATCTCAGCAATAGTTGAAAATATAACAATGGCACATAGAGGACAGTTTAGGATGAGGGATGGATGAGAAAATATTTGCATGTGCATTTCAAATGGTTCAACACACCTCAGAAGTGGAATTATATTAGAAGACTAGTACAGGTAGAAGATTTAAACAAATAGGAATAGAAGGGGATTAAAAAAAGGAAAGAAATTAGGCATGAATCACAAAAGAGAAGGATCAAAGATAGGCTAACAGATTCTAAAGAAAGCATTTAAATTCTTTTCCCATGGTAAGAAACAGTATATTTTAATTTAAAATTAGCAGAGATATGCTTAATTGGTGTGATATTTAAAAGATACTTCATTTTGTAACACAATATAGAGAAGAGCATAGCAATGAGGAATTTAGTAAGAAAAAGTTTTATGCATATTAGCAACCCCCTGCCTTTTCTCCACCCATGGTGTTGTGGTTATAGAGTCACTCAGTTATTGTTTTACCTCTTCTGTCAGTTGGTGCCATCAAAACACTCAACATTACATGTATTTGCAGTCTTTTAGTATGTTTTCAAATATTTTAATTTGGATATTGTTTATAAATACAAAATATAAGAATGTGTATGGCAAAAGTTTGGCAAATGCTTGATATTTGGAAGTCCAACCCCATTTTCTGAAGAAGTGATTTCAAATCAAACCAAATAAGAAAAAGTGAACGTTGAACCAATACATTTTTTTTCCCTATAAGTGACTTAAGTAAACGCTAACCTTTGTTTGGATATTAAAATAGTGGTTTATAATTTTGTATCCTACAATGTTTTGTGTTTTTTTAGTTTTTTTTTTTAAAAGCAAATTAAGTTATAAAATAATATAGTGGTCACTTTCATTTCATATCACTTCTTTGGAAAGTAGAAGACTAAACTTTGGTGAAATGTTCTCAGAATCTATAAGAATAATCCATATGCAGGCTAGAAACTGTAATACTGTTTGTGTGAACAGCTTTTGTTTTCTGCCATCCAGGCTAACACCTCCTTTCTTTCACTGAATAGAGAAAGGTGAGCTCTCCATGGCAATGGATTGCCAAGATCTGTGTGAAGAATTCATTCAAAATCCTGGAACCTTTATCTGATATTTCCTAACGTTAAAAACAAACAAATAAAATCCTGCAGTATAACTCCATTTCCTGGCTACTTACAGAGAGGAAATATTTACAAAGCTAAGTCATCAAACCATTTCTTTTCTTCCATATTTAAATATATTTTAAAGCATTAATAAATGATGTTTTGAGTATTTTTAAATTCTTAGCAATCATGAATGTGTTCCATCTTCCCAGTGTTCTATTTATTAAAAATTTAACATCTATAAAAAGTAGTTGAGGTATATTTCATGATTGCCATTTAAAATTATCTATAATACCACCCTTTCTCCCTTCCTTCCTTCTTTTTTATTTAAGAATAACATAAAGAACTGAGTCATTTTCTTCTGAAATAAAATATTCTGAAGAAATTAAGAAAAGTGGCTGAATTAAAATAATAAATTTGACTTTCTAAACACTGGACAACTTATATATGGACATATGTCCAAATTAAATGAATTAATTTATTTGGAAAGCTATGTGGTTAATGCAATGTATAGTATTTCCCTGAAAACCAAAATCTATTTCATTTCAGACTTCTAAAGTAAAAAAAAAATAAAGTCCAGCTCTGTTTTTGGCTAATTAAACAGTGGTGTCATAAAAATATGGAATATGGAATATGATAATAGACTATGCCAGGTCTAAGAATAATTTCTGTACAGTTTTCTGTGATGTAATGCTAGATTCATATAATTTAAGATTGTATTTACAGTGTTATGGTTAGTCAAATTTGTTAACAGGAAAGATATGTTTCAAGGGGTTTTAATGGAAAGTTTACTTTGATTCTTATTCCAGACTTAAGTTGGTTTTCCAGAAGGAAATTTCAGATGAGCCATTGATAAGAAAACTAGACTTCACATTAAAATCTTTAGTAAATTAGGCGCTGTTTTGAGACTTTTTGTGGATAGATACTTGGATCTTGTCACCAGAACACTTAAAATACAATGAAATATAAATAACAACATGTGGTAAATGATTTAACTCTACTTTGCTATTTTCTTTTTCTTATAAGTGCTAGTAAGTGAAACTCTGACAGGCCATTTAAATTTTTGTTTCTTTAACATTTATTATGATAAACTTCTCTTCAAGTAAACTTCCTACATAAGAGTATTCCTAGTCCATTCTCTTGGGAAGAGTTTTTCCAGCATTTTTTAGACATGGTGATTTGAGCAAATATTTAGAAAATAGAATGCTCAGTCAAAAGAGATAATTATTTTTCAGATTTATTATAAAAATAGAATCAAAGAACATTTCATTAAACAGTGCATCTGTTCAAATAGTTTATATTTCATATTAAATTTTGTATAAGTATATACATTTAATCAGATGCAATATATCAGAAGTATAGATCATTTTGGTAAAAACAGATACCTCAATTAGATTGTGTCTTCAATGCATGAACATTCTATCTTACTATATTTATTTAGGCCTTCTTTAACTTATCATAGCAATATTTTGTATGTTTCCAAGTAGAGCTATTG